>JABMBR010004835.1:0-20730 GCA_018881525.1 Meteorus sp. PSUC_FEM 10030008
ATTTTAATATATATGTATACATATGTATATATATATAAATTCATGTCACGTTTATATTCATTTTCGTGTCGGTGGGAAAATTGCGGAGGATAATTCAAGTGACGAGTGAGCGAAGTGTTTATTGAAGAGAAAGGGCAAATAAGAAATTAATTAAAAAATTTTTGGACTGGAGGGAAAAAATGAATTTTCGTGGTTTTTTTTATTTTTTTCCTGTGTCAACTCTAGCAAGTTCGAATTTTTATGAGACACACACTGTGTTTTTTCTCTCTCTCATTTGCTCTCTCGTTGCCCTAAACTCACTCCCTTTCTTCTTCTTTTTTTACTTATAATTCTTGGTGGATGTATGATGTGTGAGTCTGTGTGTCTGTGTGAGTGTGTCTTTCATCCCTTTTCCTCGCAATAATCTTGTCCTCTGAGCAACTGCGCGCGCAAGTGTGACGGTTCGCGGCTGTTCGTAAAATTCTTTTTCTCCTTTCTATCTCTCGCTCTCTGTGCACAAGTGAAAGCCAATAACGCAAACGAACAAGAGAGGAAAGGAGAGAGGGGGAGGGTGAAGGGATGAGAGAGCGGATTGAGATAGATGAAAATAGAGGGAAATGTAAAAAGTGGTGGACATAAAAATGTGCAGTGAATGTGTATAAAATTGAGGGAGAGAAATAAAAAATTATTTTTCTATTATTTATTGTAGTTGACCAGTTGACAGTGGATAATTACGCATTACGCGTTGGATCATAAGAAAATTTATCAACGGAAGACAGAGCGGGCGAGAGAAAGAGGGGAGGGAGAGAGTGGAGAGACGCTGGGGTGGAAGTGGTGGAGAATCGTGAAGAGTGTTGGAGAGTGAGACGGCGCAATACGAGAGAGGAAATATAAGAGGAAAGGAAAAAAAAGGAAAATAAGGGAGGAAAAAATCTGAGACAAGACGGATCGTTTAGAGCGGTTTTCCCACACCCGTTCGCGTGTGCGGGGTGTGTCCATGGTGGTACGGGCGCGTGGCGTCGCGCGGCCGGTACGCGTGACATCAACCACAACTTCAACATCTGTAACACCAACGACATCGTTGTCATTATCATTAATATCATTGTCATATTTTCTATTACTTTTATTATAATCATAATCTTGGGGCAATTGCGTTGCTGTAAATTGTCGGGACGCAATTGCTTTGAGCAAGTTTATATGGTGTTTATGTGACGGTCGATTAAATAATAAAGGGCAAGTGCAAGACGACGGCTGGCGGCGTGGCGGCGCGGCGGCTTATTCCGCATGCAGCATGAACCGCGTGTATCGTTGCATCAGCGTGAGGCCGAAGACGAAGAAGTATCAACATCAACAAGATTATCAAGAGGCGCAGCAGCATCATCATCAACAAGAGCAAGAACAGCAACATCAGCCATCACTGGAATCACAGCGTCAAGTGAGAAAACGCGCAAAGAGGAAGCGTCGTCGCGAAATAGCCGGCTGGTGGTGCGTCATCGACGAACGAAAAGAAGAACGAAATCCGTTCATACGGGATTACTCGTATTTACGACATTGTTGGCAGCGAGAATTATTGCGCGCCATCAGCGGCGAGCGCACATACAAACGTCGAAGACGACGGAATTGTAGGAATTGTTATTGTTGTTGGAGGTGCTGCTGCTGCTGCTGTAACAAATTATTGTATAATTCATCATCAATTATTGGTGAAAAATTGTCATCAGAGTTTAATCACAAAATTAGATCAGAAAAACGATTTAATATTTATTGTCGTAATCAATTGGATAATAATAATAAAAAGCTGGCAATATTGTTGGTGGTTACGTGCATTGGTGGTAAAACAGCAAACGGCGACGTCGGGCCAAAGCCTAATTGGCTGCTTCGACGATGCGGCCCGGATTATTTATACGCTGCAACAACAACACAACGCCGCTACGTCGTTTTCGTCGTTGTTGCCAGCGGCGATCCAACAACAAAGAACAACAGTTAGGGGTAATAGACGTAGTGACGTGGCAGTGGCAGTGGTTGATAAAAATAATAATAAAAAAAGAATTGATATTGATAATAAAAAACGTTTATTGTTGTCAATTGTGGATAGGTCGACGCTCGAGTATTGTAACGAGCGTCGACAACGTCGTCGTGGGGGGGACGTCAGAGTCCCAAGTTACGTGCTCATGCTACTCGTGCATCAGCCCCGTATCACGGGACCAACATCATCCACGACGAAGACGAAGAGCATATTCAATAATAATAATAAAAATATCATTATTACTTTCGTCGTTGTCAAGTCGTCGTCGTCGTTGTTGTTGCATATTAATATTGCAATTATCACCGTCCAAACGTCGATTTTACACAGCTCTTCGTCATTATTGCATTTTCATTGGCATGCAACACGTATTATCAGTGCACTGCTACGTCGTGGATTATTGTCTGATGGCACTGTCGATTATTCATTGTTTGATTATTATTATTATTGTAATTACGATAATAATTATGATAATGAGAATGACGGAGAGAGAGGCCGCAGCACTGCCTTTAACGTTGCTACATGCGACTACACTAACAAAACCCACAGCGGCAGCAGTAAACAAAATTTCGCCACAAAATATAATCGTTGCTCCAATAAAATTGTGCAAAATTTTAATCACGTACGGAGAACGACTATCAAATTTATCAGCGCACACTTCACATTATGCCAATATAATTTGGCTGTTTCTCCTACCGATTTGCTTGATAACACTGCCTTCAATAATAACAATGACGAGGTTGAGGATAACGATGATGATGAGGATAAAACGACCACGACGACGACGACGATCACGAAGACGAAGACGCAGACGACGTTGGTGTTTCGGAGAAAATTACGACCATGCCAAAAACAGCGGGCGAACGAAAGAATATTGGTTAATGATGATAACGCAAATAATCACCATGATCAACATGAAAATCAACATGAAAATTATGAAAACACTGCCCGGTTTGGAGAGCCAGCAAAAAGTAAAATGGATAATTATGACGATGCGGAGAATGTGTCAACATTTAAAACTCATTCACGACGTAAACGATTTATCAATTCATCTACGCGCAGTGGTAAATTCACTGGACAGAGTTATAATTTATTTTTCTTCATTTATCTTATGGCATTGCCACTTTTGTGCTCCACTGACCCGTCCACGGGCGCATTTGCTACCGCTTCTGCCATCACTCAAAAGTCATCTCACTCATCGCACATTAATACAACGGTCAACTTGACCGAGCGCAATGTCTCAATATCACAACGTAGTGTGTCGCCACAGCAGCAGCAACAACATGGTGAACAACCATTACACCCTTACAACGAATATACCTGGGAGCTGAATCAAATAAATCCTTGGTTGTCAGCTTGCGATCTGGCGGGTCCAGCGCCTGCTGATCTTCAAGGTAGTTGTGGACCTCCCGAAGTGCCGAAATATTGTCCAATGCCATGTACAAGTGAAAATGATGTCGATAAAATGTTTCGTCAAGTTGTTGAACGTCTTGATATACCGATCGAGTGGCGTACTGGTGCCGCCAAGATCGCCAAATGGAGATCATTCTCATCATCGTCATCATCTTCACCATCATCCTCATCATCATCATCTTCGTCAAAATTATCATTATCAAGTGGTATGGCTCCGGATCAGTGCCTTTTTTACCTCGAGGAGTCGCACAAGCATCACATTTGCCGTGAAAATTTTGCTCGGTCAAGTCCATTAAGTTTTTCAACCCCAAGGGAGAATCGGTATTGGTTCGTAAGTGGTTTACGTTTACGTCATTGTTGTGAGCACGCGGCAATTAACGCATTGGCCCCTGGCATTGGTGGCCCACTTGAGGACGTTTTAAATGGAAAGCACAAGTGCGTAGAGGCATTAGACAAATTACTCATTGTTGATGCACTCGCTGCGCGATTACATTGTGAGTTTGGAGAGGTGTTGGCGCGATATGACTGCACCTTACCATACTCGGTCATCCATAACTGCACCCACTGCAAGGTAAATATATCATATCATATTTATTCTTATTATTCCTATCATTTCATACTCGTTATACTCACATTTGTATAATTTTCATATTATCCTTCAGTAATATCAACATCCACAAAGTTTATCTGCAATTTTCACATATGAACAATTTACAGAGTGGTACGTGATAAATAAATATCCGAGTGAAAAATAAGATATGGCGCATAGAATTGTTTGATAGATGGAGAAATGTATTTTGCTGCTCATTCCAAAACGTGTATCAAAGTTTACATTGTACATGATCGATGTAGTGATTTGGATTACGAATTTCATAATTATCATTGCTATTTGCCATTTGCTCAACAGATTAGAGAAAGTTGTAGTTATTGTAGTATAAATTTCAGTTGCCAAAACATTTAGAACATTGATAACATCAAAATTGTTTGAGTTTGGAACTGCGCGATTGAATCGCATAAATATTCAAATCGAATTTTTCACTCAACAATTAACAAAATATTTCATACCAACTAATTATCTCATCTGATGAAGTCTGAATAAAATTTCCCAAATAATTATATAATTGGATGAAATTTTCACAATGCTGATGCTCGAACGAAAAATTCCAATGAGTTCCATCAACAATCACAAACGCCAATGTAAATTCCAACAAAATTATCACCACCCTCCATTGAAATATTTTTTTATCTCACATACCATGTTATATTCATGCATAAAATTGCAAATAAAATCCACTCCAATCTCTCTATACAAAATCATTTTCTCTCGTGCATTTCCCTATACGAGTTGGAATAAAGAAACATAAAATAACAGAGTACTGCGGTCCACTTTCCGCATTATTCTACAAAAATCAATTTATTTATCTAACTCTCTACGGTACTTTCTCTCTCTCTCTCTGTCTATGGCATATTTCGGTTATATGCGCACCTGTGTGACCACCCATTCAATTGTTCTCTCCACTATATTTTCACAGTACCATGTACATTTATGTACTACTCCTTTGTGAATATTTATGTGTGTACATACTGTACTCGAAGCAAATGCTAAAGTTAACTGTGACAAGTGCACTACGAGTGAATATTGCACACCCATAATCTTTATGTAGTCTATAAAAACAAAGAAGTGATATAAAAAATTTAGGGAGAAATGATAAAAGAGAAAGAGCGTGGAGTAAAGTGTAGAAATAAAGTGGTAGAGATATCCACCAGCAAATGAACTCGTTGTTCACCAACACAAAGTAAATTAAAACACAAGAGTGTATGATGTAACTTACACAAAATAAAAAATTGGAAAATATAAGAAAAATTTTATATTATGTAGATACATAAAAATCCGAAAGATAAAGTTCTATGTCAGTTAAGGAACGAAGAGTAATAACCGCAGAGTTACCTATAAAGTTACCATTTATAACGTGAATATATATGTATGTATACATATACATATATATAATATACTGCTGGTCCAGTTATAAAACTCCCTGGACTGTGTATAGCAAAAGCAATAACGGAGATTGATCGTTTTGAGTTGCTAGTCTGGTTGTCGATTTTACTCGCCTGCTTTGCCCTCTTGCGTTTCCTCCCTTTTCTGCTACCCTCAGCAACCATATAGAATTTTCCGAAATGTCTTAAGTTATCCGTTTAATACACCTCAACCCCTTCCAACTCCTTGTCACATGTGAATAAACAGAGAAAGAATGTGATAAAAAATACAAACAGAAATAGAATGAGGAGCGGAAGTTGAAAAATTCACATTGCAAATTGACGTGTATGTGTGTGTTGAAGTGTGCGTGATACACTTTTCTTCTGAGCTTACAAGTCTAGAAGGTTGATGTTAGTGGTGGTAGTGGTAGTTGGAGTGAAAATACAGTCAAAGATTTTGTAACGCCGTTTGCAATTAGTTTAGAACGTGCGCTTACGTCATTCGTTTTAAAATTTATCCAGCTTGTGAATTTGTGGTGGTGAAAGTATACAAACGTGTATTTACACACATGGAATTACTACTTTATTATTTCTACTTTGTCTACTGACAAATGTTCAGTATAATTAATTAAAAAATGTTGATTTATTCTATTCGTTCCACTCATTGATTCTTTCTATTCCCATCGAATGTGCTCACGCCTGACTGAATTCGAACTTATACTACTTTTGATACAAGATCAACCGTAATTGGATGATGAATCAGTATGAATTGAATGTGAGATAAAATATCATGATAGCCAAGTGATCGACATAGTGTCATTAAATATTTATATATTTGTTGAATATACGACAACGTCTGGTTGTCATAAAATTATTATTCATCACCGTTGACACTTTAGGGATCACGTTTAATGAGCTAACATACAGCTTTCGACGACCCAGTATTCGCAACTTTCCTTCACCCCTTCAATATTTTGTATAACAGGCCATGACACATATATTACAATGGAGTAGGATAGATATATTGTAACTGAAGCTTGGGAGATCGTTCGATCGTGCTCAAGTACCTCAATCAAAGTCTCAATTTCTCCAGTTGTTCAAAATTCTGAAAGCAACATTATACACTTGAGAACAAAAAGTCCTTCATATTTATACGAACTTATATGAATTCACGCACGTATACTATATTAACATGAGCATAGAAATAAATTCAATCACAAGATGAAGGTGAAAAAAAATTATTCATAAAAAAAATTATAGAACTTACATTCCAACAGCCTTTGAGGCAAAGCAATCTTTCATCAGGAAATCCCTTTCCTTTCTTCACTCCACTTCACACTGTACCTTTTGTAGATTTGCGTTCATTCGTCGATATAAATACTTTTCCTCTTTTCAGTTCACATTATTTTCTTGTGTTCATTTTTTCCTGCACATTCAGCTATCATACGCATGGATCAATTCGTCTTGACACATAAAAAGCAGACACCCTTACAGAGTCGTGCATTATCATTAAAAGCAATGCGCACCAAATCATATCGGCGTGTGAAGTAAATCGTCTCCAATTTCTTCAAGATGATAACAATGAAATATATAAAGCAGAAAAAAACATGGCAAGTACAAGAGTGAAAATAAAAACAAAAGAAGAACAACAATGAATAAAAAAAAAGAATAGAAGATAAACGAGAAGAAAAATAATACAACGAGTATAACGACTCAAGGGCTGTCTTCATATATACTGCACGCATATACATCTACATATATACACGAAGTAAAATCCTTTCCCGTGGGTGTCACCTAGCGCGAATGTTACGGTGGGCTGTTGCCCCCGGGGGAATGGATCACGGCTGCACAATGGCTGCACAACGACGTAACCGATATATCCAGCTCACACCTCGCTGCTCTCTCACTCTGCACAACTAAAACTAAGAGTGAGAACTATATATTCACCAACACATACACACACATATCATAATATATGAGAGCAACACTGCAAGGAACAAGTGAGAGAGAATGTTCTGTAACCCCGGGGCTATTTATGCCGCTCGTGCAAAATTTATGCGGTATTAAAGGCGTACCTGATCGCGTTACAACGCACCGTCAACGCTTAAGTGCCACAAAAACTCCATAGAGAAGTCGAAACAAGGAACAAGCGAAACTTGACATAAGTAGTGAGACAGAGAGGGTGAGAAACGGAAATTTGATATGAAATAGTGACAATAAATATTGGATGAAGCAAGTTGATTTAAACCGAAAATGAATCACAGAATCAATGTACTCTTAATACAATATTGTGCTTATTGGTCGTGTTGGATGCAAACCTAACCTAAAATACCATCACCGGAGATAAGCAATCACATTTAACTGAATGTATCGTTTCTCCCTCTTACATTTCGTCTCAGTGATTATCAAGATAAGGAATAGTGCTTACACTTAATTGAGATCATCTTGCTGAGAATAATTTCATCCATCTATATCTCCTTTTATATATAAAGGGGATTTCCCTTTATTTTCTATCTCACAGTTTCTTTCTCACTCTGGTATCCTTCAACATTGCTCAGTTGCCTCTGTGTCTATATAGTTGAATAGAAAGGCAAAAGGGACGATGTGCTTGGTCTAGAATCTGAGAATGAATATCCTGACATAGCCTCAAGGGGATAGAATGCCTTTTGCTGTTGCACTGTCGTGTTTGTTATCCAATAGGGAATATGAGCCTCATCTGTGGTCAATGTCTGCTGATACCTATATAGACAGAATTATTAATAATGTGACAATCATGTGGAAGAAAGTGTGATAGATTGGTAGAGTATATGTAGCTATCAATGGTTAATTTATCAATGGACATGTGTTGGGATATGTTGAAGTAATGAAGCAAAAATTGGATGGTGTTAACGAGCAACAATTTGTATGGTGGATTTTCATAGCCAGAATTGATGGGGAAGGAAATATGAGTGAAAAATCATAACTTCGTGGAGAATAAATTAGAAAAAAGAATGGAATGGCCATGTCAATGGGATATAAAATTTTTTTTATCATGCATTTGATATTCGTTCAATTGTTCGTTTGCTCATCCTGTCTATCACCGTTATTTTCTCTTTTATTTTTTTACCATTCATTTCTCACCTCTCTTGGCGCATGGTATTGATTGAATATTCAACCACAAATTATATTTTATAGGAATAGACAGAAAAGTGTATGATTAATGAAGCTGTGTATCATATTGGAAATTAACAATTGGGAGTGTCACGAAACGTTCAATCAATCAGTTTGGAAAATAAATGGCAATAATTCACCACCACGGATACTCAAGCTCCATTGTGTAAAATAGTTGACTATGCTTTCAATAGACATATCTACTCGTGTGCATGTATGGGTATTTGACTGAAACGCACTTGAATTGGTTGTGTGCATACTACAAGTCAATGTCTCAGCAGTGGTTTCAATGGTTGCGGTTCGATGGAGTCTAGTCGTATCATTCTGGATCATGGAATCGTCATGCCGAGGTGAACGGACATGCGATCGTAGAATTGAGTGATAGAGAGATGGACATGGTGAAGGGAACTCAAGGGATTTAGCTTCTCTCGCTTGGTTTAAAGCAAACGGTCGTCTTTATGTTTGCAAATCCCCCAAGGATCTAACGGTCATTGCAAATAATCGGAGTGTGATGTGATCCATCCTGGATTTTTATTTTCACATTATTCGTTGAAATATTGTATGTACATATAAATTACTTAACTTTATTATCATTCCTCTATTTTCATCGCATCGTCGTTCCACGTTATATTGAATTCACAATTCAAATTGAATTGCCCTAATTTATTCAACTGATGACTGAAACAGAAACATATGCAGACACATGTGAATGTATTTCTCTTCATATCACGGAATACGGAACTGATATAAATGTTAATTAGAAAAATAACCTCAAAATTTCACTGCTGATGAAGGAAAAGGAAATTATGCTCACAAATATATAGATCGACATGTCAGATTTTCCATCCACTTGAATTTAGCTACTATTCGGTTTGTTATGCATTCTCACTTCTCTTTCACAGAATATATTTCAAGATACATATTCATATTTATGTCTATGGAAGTATGGAGATTTGTGTATATGTTTATGGGATAGAGAGAGCTCATGCACGCGTTGCTGCTGGCCAAGTGGCAGCTTGCATATTGCTAGTGAGCCGCTTACGTTTATACCCATTCCACATTAGGTTATGTTGGGTTCGCCACCAGTTTCAGGCTGTCGGTGGCAGACATTCACGCTTTCCCTCTCTCTCACAATTGCTTGTTCATTCTCGTATTCTCTCTCACTGTGTTTGACTGTGTCGTGTGTTCTCTTCACTCTCCATACGCGACATATATGCGAACATCGTTACTACGCATTGGACCGAGCATCGAGGACATGTTGAGTAAGTGTGAAACGCGTGCATGAGCGTGGTTCACTCGCTGTGTGTGTGTGTGTGTGTGTGTGTGTGTGTGTGTGTGTGTGTGTGTGTTACTCTCTCGCCATTCCTCACTACCAGCCACAGACCAAGTTGACACTTTGCGTCCTTCATGCTCTGTCCCGGTTAATTATTTTTTTCATATTTACTCAACTGTTTTGCAATCAATTTATCAATCTCTTTCATACGAAAAATTATTCTACTGAAACTGCAGCATTTTCATATTTATTATTTGTTAGTTTTATGATAAGTTATCTGGCTTCTTGATTACCTTTATACTGACACGTGTGGGTGTGTCCCCGAGGAAACGTGTTCAGTTCCATCGCGGATAAAAATACTGTTCCATAGCTGTGTGCTTGTATGTGTGGTAGAATAATTTCCTATCCCAAGTTATTGTGCTGCTCACAACGCTCGTGCACACGAGAATAAATCTTCTGATGGAAGACAGTGTTCAATGACTTGTCCAGTCTTCTCCAACGACATATCCAACAAACATGCTCCATCACAATTAAGAGAAAAAGTGGAGGAAGAAAAATATTTGTGTATAAAAACAAGGGGATGAACAAATGTTTTCATCATCCATTAAAGAGTATGATTTTTCTACCAGAACATATATTAATTTTGTACAAGTGTAAACATTATCCATGGCAAAACTTCTGCTTCTTCATTCTCTACTGAATAAGCACAGGTGGAAAATATGTTTCTACCTCCACATTTATATAAACCTTCTTCTTGGTTTGATCATGAGTCAGCAATCAATGGGACTGTCATGATATTTTCATAGCAAGCAGGATTGATAGAAATGAAAAAAAGATACCACAAATTTTTCGTTGCTTCCCTTTAACAAATGATTTCAGGGTGTCATTTTGACATTCTTTTCCTCTTTTTATTATATCATTCGGTATATTTTTTTTCCTACTTATGTCAATTAATTCATTCAGAGTAAAAGAAAGAGAAAGGAAAAGTTTGGTTTTGGGGAAGAACAATTTATAATCGGGCCACGGTATTGTACCTACATCAACGTAACATAAAATTCTGTGTCTGCTCAAGCTCAATGACGGATTATTTTGGCGACTACTCTCGTTTCCATGCTCATCCAGTCGGATTAATGTCAAACTTTTCGTTGTCGGAGGGGCTGTGATGAGCGCCGCCTCGCTACTGCTGCCTCTCATTCTCGAGCCCCACCCAAAAGAGTCACAGCAGAGACGCATCCCTGATTTATGAGCTGGCGCGCTCTAGGCAACGAGAACACACAATTCGTAACACACTTACTTCCTCTGTGGAGGAAACAGACAGGAGAAAAAAATGAAAAGAAAAAAAAAATAGAAACGAGAAAAAAAATATCAACAACAAGGATCAGACTGAGGCTTACGTATCTCTTGGGGACGTTTTTCCGCTTATCGCAGTCAAACAGTCTTTCTTCTTCTACTTTTTTTTTTGACTTCGTGGTTTTTTTTTATTCCCTCTTCTCCCTTGCATTTATAGCAAATATTCTTCACCTAGTACAAATGGGCGATGTAGTTATGGTGATAAAACACACATAACTCACATTTCTTTAGTCATATACAAAACAAAGAAATAAATTCTTTTATAGACTCTTCACGAGCCAAACAATTTGTCATTAATGTCCATTATTTCATTTTATCGTTGAAACACGTTGATGTTTCGAGTTTTCCGGTTTGTGAGAAAAGCTTCACTACGACAAAACACTTCCGAATATAGTTGCCAAGTGAGTGCTCTATTCCTTGTAATTACGTCGTTAATTGTCATGACGAAGGCGAAAGCAAGAGAGTGAGGTATGAGAGGAGTACGCGTGGGACCCTTTCCGGACTGTACTAGACTTCTCTTCCGTTAATAGATCCAAGATATGAGTAAAGCACGAGAAGAAGTGAACATAGAGTAGGGTCGTCGTCTCGATGAAATAATTTTATTATCCATGCAACTTTTTGAAACTTTCCCAATTTCTTCACAAATAAATTAAAACGACTTTGTGTATCGTCGATATTTTTTTTTATATAAACTCTTGTTCATTTTATTTTATTTTTCGAAATATATGACAAATGTGTTTGAGTTTACTTGGATGATAGTGATGGAAATTATAATTACCAATCTCATCCACGTGGCACACAAACATTTTGACAAATAGCTCCAGGCTAATTGCGTATTAATTGCATCAACATCCGCCCAAATGGTTCGTTTATTCTCCACGAATAAGCCATTTCATCTCTCTGCCGACACACCCTTACCCTACCACCCGCACAGATAGGATTTAAATGTTCATTCAACATTCAACCACGTACGTGTAACAAACTTTAAATTTTGCACACTCGAAATTTACCAGTGCAGGAAAATTGTCGTAAAATTAAATAAGATTAAACGGAAATGAAAATTTCAACTAAAAATATACAACAAATGATATCGAAATTCAACCAAGCATAGCATTACTATCAATAATGAATCTGATGAATCAACATTAACACAGATTGGTAGTGTTGATGCTTAATATTCACAAAATGTTAGTGCACATGAAAGAGAAAGAAATATATACGAGAGGCGGGGATACCGATAAATCGCCAGAGGGCAAGTTCACGATGTGGATTTAAGTGGTGGGTCAGGGGCGTAAGAGAAATGAAGAGGAGAGTAAAAGAAACGTGAACGAGGGTGGGTTCAACTCGACTTAGAATCTTACTATGGAGAATGCGAGAGAAAGAAGTATGAGGGTGAGAAACGAGGGAGGCTGCTATGGGAGCCAGTCGCTGTACCGTGTGCTCCAAATGCGGATCAATATCGTTATAGGTGGGTGAGGTGCTTGCTACTGCTGGTGGTGTAAGTGCTGCTGCTTTTCTCTGTCGTTTCTCGTCGTTCCCCTCAGTTTAGGTTCGGTACGGAAGAACCCGTGCAACAACCACGTCTCCAGTTCTCTTGGGGTCGCTTAGATATCATCCAACCAACTCCCCTTGTCACTTTTCCTCATTCCATCGAATACTGATACATACAAGCTCATATATATCTGTGTATATTACACGAACACACATGACACAAATACACAAAGATATCGCACACGCTTCAGTATCAGTTTTTCTTTTTATTTTCATTTTTGCCGTTCTCTTGTAAATCGGTGCTGGAAGCCAGCAGCGATTGGTTCCTCGTTACCTTTTGTCGCCTCAATTTTTATCACCCAGAACTTGAGTGTCGTCAATATCCACTGCCGTTTTTATTTCTACATTTTATATATGTGTATAATATTTTTCCATTTTTCTTTCCCCTTTTTTCTTCCTTTTTTCCATATCAGCCAAATCATGGAGGAAAAAAAAATCTGGTTTTTATTCGCAGGGAGCGTACTAGACATCAGGACATTTCTCACGCTTGACTCATACTGAGATTTTTTTTTCCACCTTTTCACTTCCATTCTCACTTTATATCCTTTTTTCTCTATCATCTGTCCTTTATTTTTTTTGTTTCTCCCTTTTTTTCTTTCTCGTTCCAATCCTCTTGCACTGTGTCTCGTGGTAGACTTTATGAGAACTGTTCCTGCCTTGAGGTGACATTTTAACTCGTCACAGTTAACAGTAAAACATATTTCTATGGTTTCATTTTAATGTTCATTAAGTTTCTTCACCATTTTAATTTTCACCTTCGTTTTCATATTTTTTTTTTTTTCCTCCTTCATTCTTCGATGTATCAAATGTGGTTGAGGTGAAATTGACGTTTGCGCGTAGCATATACCCGTGATTGCAAGATCGGCGCAGTCTCGTTTGTGAACCAATTCGCTTTTGTATTAATTCAGTTGGACCAAATGAGTGTACTCCTGATGCAATGAATGTCACAGTGGTGTCAAGGATAATACGATTCGTACCGCTCGCAATCAGTTCTGGTAAAGTCAATACATTCAATTGCACCAATACAACACACAATACAGACATACGTTGCGTAACAATTAAATGTTACGTGCACTTGATTATCAATAAAAATGTTACGTTCATTGATATTTGATTCGTATTAGTTCAATGAGGAGATGATAATTTGTCATCGCATCATAACACATAAAACCTCCTTATTAATATGTGTTTATGCACGTGTAGATGTGTATTAATTTAATAATCAATTTAATGTCATTTTGAATTGCCATTATATTTACTACGTGGTCATTTCATCACTTCCGTATGCCACGACCATTCACTGCCACATGACAATAGACATCGTTGGTGTCGAGGCGATAGAGAGTACCCATTACTAACATCAACTCAAGTCTCGTACCCACAATTTCCTCACTGTTATTTCATATACATATATAAATGTTTCAGTATGTATTTGGTGTCTGTTTCATTCCGCAACATTTCCATCAAGTCTCTCTCATTTCAGCTTCCTCGATTATTCGTATCGTACAATCCTAACTCATTTATGATTCAGATATTGTTGGACTTTGTTGACGCCCAAAGGCCTGGAGATTTCAGTAAAGTGCACAGATGCAGTTGAAAATAGTCAAATGTATGCATGCATGAAGGAACATTATATAAAGAGAGGAGAAAATGCAGAAGGAAAAATTCTCACTCATTTTTTTCTATCGTGTAGCCAAATGACTTTTTTATTAGATTTTCTACTTTAACGATCATTTTCTCATTTCTTTTTTTTTTTTTTCGTATTATTCTCCGTATTCGTCGTTGATGTGAAAAAGCATGGAGAAAAAACGTTGCAATATTCTTAGGAACGTTTGGAAAGAATGGAAAAACACATAGAGAATATAAAGGTACCGTTAGTGGAGGATTATCATTATTATCATCCAGTTACTCACAAACACATAAGAGAATGAAAGCAGAGAGTGGGATGCAGAGATTTGGAATCAACATTATGCCATTCATGTCTTTGTTCGTTCAATATACCGTTGAAAATGTGGGAAATGATGAAAACAAAACTGTTCAGGTCATTCCTGATGTTTCCCCAACATCTCCAACTATTTTCCGATATTTTGGCACAAAATCCCACCTCTGCAAATCGTTTTCTCTCAGTCAGAAAGGATCATACAGAATAATAAAATTCTATTGAATGAAATTGCAGGATGTTTGTGTATAAAGTAAGACGCAGAAACATGAGTCATATGTGTAAAAGTATCAACTTTTCGAGTTTTTGTACTGCAGGATATGGTGGTGATGACAGTAGTGAAGAAGGTGGGAGGCCAATGAAGTCGTTACATGACTTTGAAATTAGACCCTTTTGTTTGGGTCAATACAATTTCTAAGAGGGAAAAAGAAGGTAGGGAGGAAAAAACCTGAGATACACAAAGAAAAAGAGTAGTTGTTGGATAAGGAGCATTGAGTAAGTGTAAGAAAAATGAAGAGATGTTACAAGAGTGTCTGAGAGTGCAACTGCTGATGCTGACAACAAACTGCCCGTCTCCATTTCTCTTGTCTCTCTATGTCTTCCATTGTCTCTTATCTTTTAAACAATTACATCCCCTCTTGAAACACACTTTTGAAATGATTAAATCAACAGCGAATCAACAACCATCTTGCTTCTTCACATTCTTGATCCCTTCATTGTCAATCGTAACTTCATCTCTTATTTAAAATATTTAAATTTGTATTGAGTAAAATTATATTCGAGTTGGAATAATGAGAGAACATTACTGAATTGTTTTTGTTCACCATTTCTTCTCTGATGTTTGACATACAAGATAATAACAAATTTCAACGTTAGTTACTTGTAAGTTGTCATGTCACGTGTGTGTTATCAATCAGTGACCCATCGCGTTGGACCAATTTTCTCCCTGACAACACCCCAAGCTGTGTCGTCTATACACATCTCACAGACTTTTTTTTTCTTGCTCTTCCTTACTTACCTCACATACGAACGTCTCTACCGACACAACTGTGAGATGAACATTTTTCTCTCCAATTCTTGTCACTCCTTGTGCAATACTTTCTCAAACTGGTGAACCCCATCGTGTTAGTTCTGGAGAACCCTGCTTGAAAGAGATTTCTGTCGTACGTTCAAAGTATCCACATGATATATACGTATATACTTAAGTAGCAATAATAATTTTATATTTATTCATGTGAAATGTAGGAAATGAAATGGAGCAGTTGAAGTTTTATGATTTGAAGATTCGCGTATTATCAAATATTTCAGTATTTTCTACGACTCATATGGATGTCACGAACATAAATTCAAATGAATTTTGATAGGGGAAAAAATATTTATTCAAGACAGAATGACAATTGTGATAATCATAATGTGACAGAGCACATTGGACACTTTGACAAAGTTGATAACTTTTCTAATCTTATCATTTATAACTGTTGACCTTTTCTTCCATTCCGTCATACTCATGTTCTCAATACAATGTAATGAACTTAATTTCACTCAACTGATACGAATGCATTCGAGTGATAGTTCACCGTTAATTTTAATTTCTCTACCACGTGGACTGATTGAGTAGATTAACAATAATGATAACTTCAGCACCATATCACCCAAATTATCCAGCTTTGACCTATGCGAAATCATGAATTATTTAAGAGCGCACTATAAATGAACAAACGATGATTAATTCAACTGAATTCAATAAAATACCATGGGATTAATAAGCTATGATGCAATTTTACTTCAAACTTTAGACAATGAGATAGAACTTTCATCCAATTAATTCTAAAGATTGTCTTGGGACGAGCACTACCAACGTCAGAGAAATGATGTGAATAGTCTAGAGGATCATTGTATACACACACAGTCGTATTATATATTTTCCGTCAAGTTGATAACAACAAGTCAAGTGAACAAGCAGGATGTGCATGTATACATAGTTTTATAGTGTTCAACCATTTCTCTGTCGTTGTCCATGTGAATAGAGGTAAAATAAATCGAACGAGGTAAATAGAGAAAAATAGAGAGGTTTCACTTGACGATGGGGTCGAATGACCTGAAACTGAACGACGACACTTTAAAGAATGAAACAATATCCGGTGGCACGCTGTGTTCCCTGCTACCAGTGAGTGACTTCCGGACATTGGATGGCATAGGGTCGTGCCCGGTATTGGGTTGAAAACAGCGGGGTTATAGGTGACTGTGTGTTAAAATTGATGCATTTCACGATACTCACCAGGCGGTGCTGTATCACCAGCCAAGTGTCTCTAAGACTCAATTTTTTTTTTCCGAGACAACTGACACTAATGTGGTTCTAGTAGTTGACGTAGACAGGCATGAAGTTTATTCCTAGACAAACCTGTCCATGCACACAATGATAGATAGCTCTTGTGGACTGAAAAATAAAGGGATCAATTAAAATATAACAAGATTGATCTGTCCCAGGGGTTTTTGACGATTTCTCAGTTGGTTCATTCAGAATTTATAGACGTACTTGAGGTAGATTGAACATTTTAAGATGGACATTTAGAAGAACATGAACACAGATAAAATTTATTCTTTAATACATCATCCCTGCATCAAATACATTGAAATTGCCATCTTGATATCCTCCTCAAGATTTTTATTCCAGCAATATGATATTATGAAAAAAAATATTCTTTCAATGTAGCATTGACAGTTGAAGCTATCACAAATGAACTTGTATGATATCTATACACACTGCGATTCACTTTGTGATAGATTGTGTAAATCATTCAGCTCAATCGAGTGGTTCAACTTGGGGGAGTATAATGAGGGGTTTGAGCTTATTTATTTTGTTTTCATTCATTTATTTATTTATTCTTTTCTTTTCACCCTCCAACAATCTTTGATAGTCTCTCTTCATGTGTTTATTCACATCCATATCCATCCACTTTATTTTTTCTTTACCCTCTAATTGTAAGTGGAATTGGTAAAGTGAGATCCATTTTCTCTGCAGCATTTTTTTCTTTTCCTTTTTTCTCTCGTCTACAGATCAGCCTGAACGTGAACTGCATATTCTATATTCTTGAATAGATGAGAATTGCAACCACGTGCATCATCATCGTCTACCCACAAATGCCATTGCCCAATATAGTTCTCAGTACATGTTTATATATATGTCTGTACACATGCATACATGGATATACAAACATATAGATAGATATGTGCATAATGTAGACGATGCAACGATAGTTGGTGCAGTAAACTGCCTGACAGCCAAAATGGGCGAAACGATGTAGGCTAATTTGGTTACATACCATTGGGGAATACATGGCAAGACATCAGACTAATTTGAATGTGGATGGCCTAGATGGGTTACGATAAATCAGCAGTAAAATTGTCGCTTTGTGGGTATAGATAAAAAAATTTAAAAATATATATGACAATACAAAAGTTTGACTATTTGAAAAATATCATCGATTTTATGTCTAATCTGCACACGTTTCCAAGAAAGTTTTCACGAAAACGACCAACGCTTATTATTTTTTGTTTTATCATTTCGAAGAATATTGAAAGATGTTTGTACGTCTGGCTGCAGTGAATTCGATTGAGTTTGGATGTTGGGATGCTGATATGAAGACAACGTGGGCGAGTGAGCAAGACCTTTCTTTTAAAAAGTTTTTCTCCTGTCTTTTCATGTACACTTCTCGGCATTGGCGAGGAAAATGTGGAATGAAGTAAGAGTGAGAGAAAGATGAAATGGGCGGGGAGTTGAACGTTAAACTTTTATATTGGCCGCAATAAGCTTCTGCCATTCGAACGATATCACCTCCATAGCAGACACGTCGATCGTTAAAGAAAAATTCGGTCAATGAATCACAGTGGATGAGATGAAAATAGTGTGCAATGCAATAACTTTGTTAGGGAAGTTGGTACTTTGAAATATTTTTCAAGCTTGGAAAATTGATCAGATATGTACGTGTATTCATATTTATTTTATGTTGTAGTGACTATTGAATGAAGTTAATATTACACACGAAGTGGTTATACGAGTTTGAAAGAATTGTTTGAAAAATTTCATGCTTTATTCAATGGTGGGAATTCAATTTTATCTCATGGTGAATATTCAGTGAACAATTTTTTCTCCTGTTCATATAGACTTTCTCATATCTCTTTATACTCGAATAAATTTTCTACAGAACAATGTTTATTGGTAAATTGCAATGAATAAGCCTTTTTCAAATGGGGGATTATTGGATTGTCGTAATTCATTACAAGTTTCTATCGATGTTTAATGCAGCACACACCCAGTTCCATAATTATTCCACCCTACTATTTATGCGGTTGTTTGTAAATATGAATTGCGAATGAAAAATTACTCTGATGAGATATTTAACAGTTTTATCGATTTTTTAAAATGTGTTTGCACAATTTTTTATTCCTCTGTTATATTCTCTTGACTTCCATAATATCAACTTGAATTCATTTTGCATGCATTCAGGATATCAAAGCCACACGGTATCTTTCATCATTAAACATTCTAATTATTGTTCGTAATTTCTACATTCTCAAGGAGATAAAATAACGAACGTTAATGGCGCATCTTATTTCGAAATGATAGTTCTGTACGTTCTGTTTGATGAGTTGTGAATAAAATGAGATGATGGTGTGTTCAATGTGAAGAGCAAGTATGAGGGTGGCAAACTTGAGACTTTTGAACGTTATCGTTTGTTCAATTATTCTTGGAGTACTTGCACAAATGTGATTCATCCAGTACTAATATTATCTAAATCTATTTGACGAACTTCCGTACTGTCAGTATAATATAAAACAATTGCACAATGAACATTTATAATATTTATTTGTCACTCAAATGCTGCCAAGTATCATAATAAAATCTCATTGCAAGATAATATTGCAGTTTGATAGATACATCATCCACTTTGTAATCGTGTCTTTCAATTGTTATATCATTCGTACGGAAAATAATAATTGGAAAACCGCTGAAAAACAGGTCGAGTGGTTTGCACGAGTTGGATCTAGGCCAGGCACCAATGAGTCCAGGTGCCAAATCACCGATTTTTTTTTCTCTCGTTAAATTGTTGAAAAAGTTAAACCTGGAGAAAAAAAAATTGGGAGATATTCCTAACCAACAGAAAACAATCTCACATCGTAATGGAATTTAGAGTTGGTGAAACAAAAAATTCACTCACCATTCTCACCGCAGAAAAAAATTCTTTGGTTTCTATTGCAAATATCATGATACAATTAAAAAATTAATTACATCACATTATTAAAAAATTCATCTGCATATTTTTCTGCAATTACAGAGCGAAGAATTGCGTGATTGTACGCGCTCATGACAACCACACGCGAAATAAATCCATTCGAATGATCAGCGAGTGAATCGTGATTCGATTAGGTGCGCTCGATTAATTTAAGGGGATAAACGATTACATTATTCTGCTATTCCCTTTTACCACACCCCACCTTACCCTCTTCTCTTTTCGACCTCTGCCTCGATTTTGTGTCCCCGCTGGTGCTGCTACCGCTTTTAACCCACCTATATTGCGTGCGCAAGTCTCATTACCTCTCAGTCGTTATCGACATCACATTGGAGTTTCATCAGAATAGATCGTCAATAAAAACATTTTTATTCCCGATGTTTTTTCCTCCCTCTCTCTTTCTACCCAACTATTATATAATTTTCATAATAATGTAATACACCACAAGGTCATTCATGATTCATCACACCAATTTATATATGTATGAATGTTCATTGAAGAGAGGAAGTTTCATGGACATCACGTGTACGAATCACGTTGAAACCTTTTGAAAGGATCGTGGTTCATTTTATCCTATATCGCAACCCACATAAACACATATACCCATATATATTTTTCACGCGATTCGATTATCGATTCTTAGGGTGAGTATGGAATAACGCACCGTGGGGGTGAATTTCAGAGCTTAGTAAAAATACCCATGAGAGAAAATAAACGAGGAAAATGGTATAAATGTTATACCTATCATCTACTATTTCATGGTTAGGGTTATTTTCTCTTCTGCTAT
>JABMBR010004836.1:2905-20726 GCA_018881525.1 Meteorus sp. PSUC_FEM 10030008
GTACCAATGCACAGAGAAATAACCCCTTACCAACCCTTTTCCGCAATATCGTGTCCCCTTTCATACAGGGGACTTGGAAAATATTCCAACCCTTTCTCTCCTACGCTTTGTTGTATTAATTTGAACGATTTAATGTAATACCAATGAATAATTCTCATCACATGGAACGATCGTACAAATCCCGGGACCAATTCAACGCCATTAATTTTTCTGAAGAACGTTATTCGAGATTTGAGTGAATTCAATGTTTAATTTAGGGGTGTAGAAAATTCAACCCCTTGTTGATGCGAAAAGGAGATTAATAATCAGGAGAAAATGTTGATGTATGATGATTCGATTAAATGAGCAGTTGAAGTGCTTGGTGTTCAATTTCATGATAGTGATTTCTGAAAAATTTCCATTGCGATGCCTAGTGTCTCGTTTATTTAAATTTGCGTCAAGTTATCAAGTGAGTGATGACAATGAATTTCGGGAGCGGAACATGGTCATACGGTAATGATATCTATTATTTCATATTAGATAATGAAATTTAGAAACGAATCCCATACAATCCGAATGTTCATGATATCAGTTTTATTGGTAATATGACCAATTTGCTCGGGCTGATGATCTTATCTTTCCATCTTCTACCGGAAAAAAAATTACGAACTTTCTTTCTGGACTTTATTCCTCGATGAATTTGGTCTGTATAATATTGAGAAATGATTCTCTTCCTTCACGGTTAAAGATAACATTATAGAGCAGTTATTTCTATTGACTAATAGAACTAGCAAACGGCTCGAGAGACCTAGAATTTGCATCCTTCATGTTCAGGAAACTGATTTTACTTTTAGTAATGTGGAACTCTTTGAACTAGTCATTAAATTCATTCGGTTCAATAGAAACAGCCAGAAATACGCTCCGTAGCCAGTAAAATAGCAACAAATGTCATTGCAAGTAGATTTTTCATTCTGAATGATAAAAGAGCAAAGGAATAATAATAAAATCACCTTTTCCAGCGAAAATCTTCTCCTCAATATGTTTACATATTGAATAATCGGCGCAATCTCTGATGAAAAATAAGTCATGTGCAATTGGTCATGCCTGAAACAAAATAGCGAAATGTTTTTTATCATACGAAACATGAATATTAATACTTCAGTCATTCATACAAAAGTATCATCAACATTTGATACCAACGTATTAATGAGGTGACATGATGGTACTGCAATTCAGTAGATACCACGAATAAAGAGAGTGAAAAAGATTTAGAGAGAGCGATTATAATAACCCTCAACCAGTCGCGATCTAATTCATACCAATTCCTCGGCTTGAAACTTTTGCATCGCTTAATTCAATTAGTTCCGCTCCTCGAACGCGGCAATTAGCATATTTACATTTGCTCACGTGGTACTCGCACGATGTATATATGCTCCCCTCGATTAACATTAAACGAATAAATGAAGGTATATATTTACAGGGGCGTAAAGAAGGTACTCGCGCTCATGTGTGATCCAATGTATCTCGTTTAGATAAAATCCGCTGATAATCATATAGACAAGTCCACACTCAAGGTATCCACTTTTTTTTCCAACTCTCTCTCTCCCTCTCTGGCCCCATATTCCTCTCCACTCACACACTCACACATCTCTATATGGAGACTGGTGCATCTCCCCAGACAGCTAATTAGAAAAATTATAATCGAAAGGGACAATCTCAATCGAGTTAGATTTGTTCAATGATTCATTTTTTTTCTCTTCTCTTTTCCTACCTATTCCCATCATTTATAAATTCACGACATTGGAAGAATTATAATAATTATCATTATGTTTTGATATGCCTGACGTATGTGTAGTTAAAATCACTGATCCTACTTAGTTATACATCCCCACTGTTCTAACCAAAACGTTCTTTATATAACTCTTTGGATTCATACACATCAGAATCATTTTTTTGAATCGATGGAAAGTCGCGCTAGGTTGTATGGATATAATATTGAGGCGTCCATGAGGCACCTACTTACAGTCCCGTGGGCGTTTAGGAGAAACTCTCTTTGTAGACGCTTGATAAAACGTCGTCTGGCAATGACGAAATCTACCGTATGTAAGAATGAGACGATGTTTAATTTTATTTTTTCTTGTCATAAATATACACTTGAATTACTATTTATTTATATAGAAAATTATGCCATATCACATATCATCTCGAAGAACTTGAAGAAAGAGAACAAGGTATTGAATGACACAACGTGAAGGGAAATATTCGAGACAAAAAATTATTCCAATCATAATACTTTGATATTATATTTAAAATGAGAATAATATTCTTCTTCAAAACTTTTGATCAATGTGTACATCATTAATTTTCATGACAAACCTAACGTCTTGGACTTTTTGAAGATCTCGATCAAAAATGAACCTTCATTGGGGATTATATTCTGATTCGAAATTCATCAATGAACGGAATAGATGAGGTCATATCGATACATAAATCAGAGTTCAATCGGAGATTCAAATTCATCACCAAATTAATTCCAGCTAGAAAGAGCCGATTTTTGTAACAATTTTCAAATATCAATTCTTCCCTCCACCACCTAAAATCCTCTTTGTACATTTCGTGTCGGTTAGTAAATTGTTTCGGATCAATAAATAATGAAACGAAAAAATACTAAAGTGCAACGAGGTAGAATCGATATCACACACTTCGACGTAACAGATAATAGGTAAAAACGACTGGATGATGGGAAGTTTCATGGTCTAGACAAGGTAAATGATCTCGAACATTTCGAAGACATAGGCAAAGGAGAATGAGCGTGAAAGGAACGACATGAGAATATATAGTACGCGAAAAAAAGAGAGAGTGTAGCAACACTCATCGTGTAAGAGGCACGTAGGGAACCTGCACGTCTGGAATTTATCGCGCGTACTCTTACATTGTTCCTATTCACCAAATAGCATCAACGGAAACAAAGCAACGAGGAGAAAAAACTGAAAGAATCAAGCAAAAAAAAGAAATACATATAACGAAGGGTGTGTATACACAATACTCTATACAAGGGCAGAGAAAAGAAGGGCAGAAAAAGTGGTCCCATGCGACTATCTGAAACTTCACGGACGAAAACACTACAACACATTTTTCCCAGTTATTTTCCACAGTCAACAAAAGCTAATGAAAACTCACATGTGTTCGTCGATAGGAAAATCATTTATGTACAGTTACACTCTGATGTGGGACACCGTGAACCAGTCGGAAACCAATACCTGATAATTCCTGGTTATTCCACCACCAATTGTTGAGGAACTTGTGAGCCTTGAAGTTGGTGAAATAACAATGTGATCATGCAAAATCTAAGGTTCTATCAACGTCAATTGTGATGAAATTCACAATTTATCGTGGAACAGGTGCAATGTTGAGTATTTGATATCTTCTGACAATCTCTCGATTCACAATTTGGAAGACAATTTGCAATTTTTCTACAGATTTGACTTTCTCTTTCAAGTCAGAATATCACAATTGTATCTTCAACAAAAACCGACGTTATTGCTGCTGAATTTTGCTATAGCCACATTCTTCATCATTATTGTTGATTCGTAACAAATCCAGTTCACGCCTACGCCGATATAAGTTAATAAACAAATGTGAAAACCGCGACATTCATGAGAAGCAGAAAAAATCCATGAAACCATAATGTGTCACGCGATCACTCACAATTTCTGATACGTCCTCTTCTCATGTCCACTATATCTGTTTCATTTGTTGTGTGTTCAGTCAACCATGACCGATTGTTTGAATTGAATGGATTTATACCGCATCGTATAACGTGTCAGTACATGTTGAGATGCATACATACAAATGTAATATTCCATCATCGAGACGAGGGGGCCACATACACACAGGTCCATGCCACTTTGCTGCGTGTAGATATATAAATTGTTTTCAGGCGTAGCTAAATGAATTATTTCAATTTTGTTACGGACATTTCACCAGACCAGGTGCTCTATATATATAACACATAAATATATACAGAAAAAAAAATTTTTCAAACATCATTATGCAATTATTCTTCTGAGAAAAATTTAGCAATATATTAAAATGCAATATCAATATTTTTTTTTTGGTTCATGATTGTGTATATAAATCTTACATAAATTTAATTTTAGTTCGTTTCAATATTCTTCATGTGTATGTTTTCATATAAATACGGATTGATGTCATACGCAGTTAACATGCAATGGTCGAACGACAGAAGCGATGAGAGAGCAAAACGTCAATGAAATTCGGACGCTGACCAATGACAAATGCGCGGACACGCCGCCCATATCTGCTGTGCATTCGTCCATTAAATGTCGACACGCGTTAAACTGATCATTCTATAACCATCTCTATTTATTTTATGTCCGTTTTCACTCTCACATATAATTTCATTGTGTAACTCATATAAACCTCAACAAAACGAAAACCCCACGCAAATTCTGGTAACTTTTTATTCTCCTCACTGACATATATTCCGTGAAATTCATTTTTCTCCGACGACTGGGTAAACAAAAGTGTTATTTTTAAGGCTCAGCGGGATGAATAAAAAAATGAGAGAAAGAAAAGTCGTCTTTAGTCCAATTTCACGAGCTTTATGTACATTCAGCGACGTCTTAAAAACGATGGGAAGACATAAAAAAATAGAAAGAGAAGAAAAAAGAAAGGAAGAACCCGAATCGAGAATCCAACCCTCCAAATAAGCAACTTTTACTCGTTCCTATGCGCGTTCTTCCTTGCTCGCTTGCAGCACGCCCAATGCGACTCAGAGAAGTTTTAGGAACCCTCGAGGATAATGGTTGCCGTTAGCAGCGAGGACCACCCCAACTGCTGGAGAGAATTTTGCCAAATCCTCAAGCAGTTATAGGATCGTCTGCTGCGTGCTCTTACGCTCTTTGTCTCTTTCCCCACCATTCTTTTCTCACTTCTTCTCAGTTCCATTTTCATTCTCTTCATCCGATCTTCGATGGGATTTACCAGAATGCCGGCGGACTCGGACCACTACGAAATCTCGTGCGGTCATCGATCTCCTGTTTACGAACAAAGAAATAAAGATATTGCATCACGTGCTTTTGATAAGGAAGAGGGAAGAAAAACGGGAGTTTGTGTGACAGGTACATACACAGGGGTTATAAGTCATCCGAGAGGAGATATTTCATGTTAATGCGGTCTGAATTGTCCATACATAAAATGATATTGTCATCGTGTATCCATAAATGAACATCATAGATAAATGATAAAACGCGGATGTGAAGTATTCATAGCTGAATTTTCAACAATAATCTCAGCAAGGATAAAAATTATGTCAGTTCAGATACAAATCATCAATGATTCTTTAGTTTCGAAGTCTGTTTCTACACTCTTTCATTGTTATCTTCAAACGAAACAATTGGCTAACGGTTTCTACATACCGCTGTTGAGTGTACAATAGACAAAGACTGTGGCAGTTAAGATTACAGCTAAGAAAAAGTTGAACTCAACAATATCAATTTCTGATTGAAATAAATTCCAGAGAAATTTTGTGAATAGTCAGTTGCAAATGAAATCATTATAGTTTGATAAAAACTCAAGAGTACACTTTTTGTGAATATTGTGAAGGTGATTCGTTAATTCACGTCTCCATTGCGTGGTTAACACTTGTCATGAAAATTTTATACTCAACAACTATTTGAATAAGAGTTTGGTTTTCGATTTTTAATAACTTTAGATTGTTCTGTGAAGGAACGATCTCACAATTATAGCAAAGACACAATGTCGTTACCTAACTTAAAAACACTTTTACAGCGTTAGTCACTAAAGAATAAGAGTAACGACAATTGATGTGAGCTAAATAATAGTTTCCTTGAATTGTCAGAAAGAATGTGAACTGATGAATTAAATTTGTCTGCAATCATTCCCATTGGGAGATGCCTATTTGTCTGACAAGAATTCTTGAATGCATTCGAGACTTGGAAGTTGTTCGCCAATTGAATTATTTTCTTCCATCAATCAAGAAATTTGATAGAATTTATCAGACGAATACGATCGAGAGTTCCCGTGATAGAGAACAAATTTCCTGTGAATAGAGTAAAAGAGATAGTCAGATGAATAGGTAGATAAATTTGAACAAGGGGAGTTACAAGCAATGCACACCTATACGTTTATGGAGTTAGTATTGATGGTAAATACTATCCAGTGGGCGATGGTCAGTTCGTTAGGCAAGCGAAGTAAATTTATTTCATCGTCCAAATTGAATTCAATATCTTCATTAGCTTTTGAAGCTCTACCGTGTAAAAAACATGATGCTTGAATTGATTCTAAAAATAAAAAGTGTACTCAAGTTTCATCAGATGGTAAGATCAATAGCAATAGACGATGTTGATTTTACTGCGAAGGCTCATTATTGAAGTTAGTCATCTCTGAACATAATTAATCAATGAATGCCCTGCCAGACCTAAACTACGTAACTGATAATCAGTTGAATTTTTTCAAATTTTGAGGAAATATTGACGAATTCATTGATTAATTGCTCTTAACTGGACGATTTGGTCGTCTCATGCAATATGAAAGATGCACAATGATCATAGAAATTCTACGTAGTTTTTAGAGCATTCAATTTATTATCACAGGCCAGTCAAGGTCCTCTAAACGCATTTCTATCAATTCAATCTTACACGTCGTTGATTGGATGTATTTCAAGATTTCACTAATTGAATTTGACCGCTAATCGATGAAACTTAATTCAGAATGGGGACAAAGTTTCGAAATGAAGTAAACTGTCAGGGGAAAATTCGTTTGAATGAAGACATACATAATGGTTGAAGTGTGGCATTTGCAACATCGTTCATCATTTCAATCTCATTCGTTCATTCTTCGTTGTGAAGGCAGAATCACCAATGAGAATCGCTCAATCGATTGTTGAATTTCGCAGTTCCAAGAATAAGGGAAATGTTATGTGCATAAAATTCGTAGAAAGTTTGTAGGAATAAACTTTACAAACCTGAATCGAATTATCACTGATTTGAATTGGAAAGGTAATACTTTCGTCCTTTTCTTTGCTCTCTTGGACACACATGTGGCAATGACCGGACGCTCACCATTTAACCCCCGAAGGGCATATAATTAAACATGTCTGGAGAAAAATGGGATGCCGAGGCCATATCCACATGGTCATACAAGAGGGTAATTAACATTCTGCGCATAAACATAAATTATTAAAAAGAAAAAACAACGATAAGTATAAAATTATGCATCCAACCGTTGTATGAAAGCTCATATACATTCTGCGAAAATTTCACATCGGAAATTATTATTTTCACTCATTATTGGATTATACCAAGCTCTTGCTAGAAATCTGAATGACAACACGAAAAATTATGATTCATATCACGGTCAATCAATGCAACTTGTCAACTGAGAATCCAATTATGATATCATCATCGCTAGTACAGTTTTATTGACAATTTTCCATGTAAATAAGAAGCTGATCAAGAGGTGCCTGGTGACCTATTATGAAAATTAGAGTTATAAAATATCGATGAAATTCTTCCAAACCTCTCTGAAATTGTTAACAGTTTTTTCATAATGATATCTACAATAAATATTTTACCAATACAATGAAAGAACTAACTCAATTAACGAATCAAAACTTTTTTAAAAATATTTCTCATGTGCGCGGGTATTCCAAAGAAGTACAGTGAGCCTGTAAAAAAATTGACAAGTAAGCACTTTCTACGAGCGAACCCTTTACTTTTGCCCTGTCACACACTTTTCTACCACTTCGCGATTCGATCTGGATTGAACGGCTAATTAATTGCCCTGTCCCTGTATCGACGCTTGAGCATTCGCCCGGCTTCAATTAATTACCTTATTCCAATGTGGATTCTCTGCGTATGTGTATATGCTTGTATGTACATTGTTAATACACTGGTGAAGTTGTATATTATGTATAAAATCGCCCGTGCGAAACACCTCGTATACAACTGCCGATGCGCTATCAACGAACCCTCTTTTTATGTACATATCATTAATTAATTCCTCATTGTTCAATTAATTACAATCATTTCATTTATTTATTTGTGTTAATGCTCTGTAAATTGAAAGTCATTGCTTACATTACAGGGAATTTTTCAAGCGCATGTACATGCATGAAAAACCTTTTAATGCGTTAGTACGAAAGTGGGTGCGATGAAGAAACAAAGAAGAAGGCACTGGGCATTTAATATCCTTTATATGTGTGTGCGAAAAGGTGAAGTTGAAGGGAAAAGAAAAATATATAAAAAGAGAAGTGTTCAATCCTGGAGGGACTTTGCACAAATCCTGTATACTCATCCCCCATTTCGCGTCCATTTTTGGACTATAGAGTAAACACGCAACACGCGAGAAAAGCTCTCTACTAACTCTGCTGATGCGTGTGTGGATGCGAATTCTATGTGTTCATGTATCTATACACATGAAATTCCTTTTTCGTACTGCTTTGTCAAATGGCGATTTCTTGGGGAAAAAGTATGTAGCACTGAAGGCATCAGAAAATCTATCTCTGAGTGACACGTTTCAACGAACAGAACATGAAAAAACATGTTGGGAAGAAAAAGATTGAACCGGCTTTGAAGAGACTTTCATATATATTCGATCAATCGTCCTTCCTCGCGTCTACGCAAGATTATTCATCTATTAATTATTTCAATCTGAAAGGATCCAGAAATACACATGAGAAAAAATATTTAGATTTATTATTCCACAAATATACTCCGTATCGCGGATAAACTCTCAACATGTCCAAGCATGAAGTGTCAGTTGTGTGCAATCTCCGAGCTTCATATTCATTTTGAAGTTTGAATCAACACTTTCTGACTAGAATGAAGTGGAGAAAAAAAAAATATGCGGACGCTACGACAATACAAAATTCTATCTTTCTGCATTATTCAATGAATAGATTCGTTTGACCTGTAAAAATTTTCTTTTCCCAATAAATTTCCAGACATAATAAAATTATTTGATATTCAACTAGTGAATTCTAAATAATTACCGAGAGTATCATAGAACTCTCAACGGATATTTTCTCACCAAACAGTTCAAATATCTCATCAATTATCCACATCAAAACTCCGATGTGAAGTATATGCAAACGATGTGGGCAACCACATCCATACATTTGCTACCAAAGTTCTCTCCAAAGACGGTGAACAACTGGAAATGAATCTTCAATGATAAATTCATCAGGTGTATCATATTTGATCAAAATATTCCAACGTCGTTTTCACAAACGTCAACAAAACTTGCCGTTCATGACTTATTATTTGTGCAGTCTGCTGAAGGCAGGACCAGAGCTTAACCCAACATAATATTATACGAATAGCATATCCTCTCTCAGTTGCTCTCTTCACCCAGGAGCCTCACGGCGGCGAAAGGTTCAAAGCCTGCGAGTGGCAGCTCTCAACAGAATGGCATTGACAACAACGATAGTAATGGCAGAAGCAGTAGGACATGATGAGGGTCCTTGATGAGATCCTAAAATAACCCAAACTTTTCCCAGGATGCCTGTATCACAGTTGCAATCGATCAATAATAAATTCCGTAACACAGCGTAAGGAAAGAAAATTAAACGCACTCACATAAAAATAAAATTCTAACGTGATGAGTCATTACATTGATCGTGTTGAATTGAATAAAAATGTTCGTAAGTGCTAGGACTTTCATATACTTTTTATTTCCAGGTGGACGCGATCGCATGCGTCGACTCTTTTATTCACCGTTCAACTCTATATACATTTAATTGCGACTGTTTGAGTCTTACATACATATATATACGCTTAGTGCTTTCATACATTGCGTCGCATTGCACCTGCCATGGCATACGATAGTGGCACGAGGCAGAAAATACTCTGAACGGAGATGAGAAGATGACACGACTCGTTTACGGTTGATCGTCTTGGCAAGGTGCAAACGCCCGCTCGCAGCCGGTAGTTATGTTATGTGTATAATGCCATGTATATATGTATGTATTCCGGTGATGTTTCACCTTATTACTCCCAGCAAATTGACCAAGGCAGGTGAATTATATTATTCCAACTTTGTTATATATCAAGGTATACAATTGGGTATGCGCAGCATAATTTAACTCTTCAAATATCAAATATACAACTTTATCATGCATGAGTATGTGCATATGTATTTTTTTTTTTTGAATGTATGTCCCGCATATTTGTGTATAAATGCGGGAGGAAAAAAACATATTCGGAATATCGTTAACAAAGAAACATGGATGGTGAATGATTATATCTAGAACCGTGAGACTGATTATTCCCGTATCCTCTTTCTGTATCCTCATGATCTCTCAAAAACCTACTCAACTCTGGTAGGGAGACTCATTCGTTAATTTTACCAATGATGAAAAAAAGTAGACGAAGACTTTTACTCTGGGAAATTCATCGATATTGAACTGTTCCATTGTTTAAACTTTGTATCGAAAAATGAACGATACTTATCAGTTTTTCCAACAAAGCTTTGCTTACTCATGAACTCTTGGTGAATGTGAGCGGGCAATAGGCATGGCGATATGCTTTTCTCCTTTTTTACAAAAGTTCGAACGAGAATGAGAAGACTCTTTTCTCATGAAATAATGATGAATGGAAGGAACTAATAATACTGAATATTTCAGAAGCTGAGAGCCAGCCAGGGTGATTGATGGAACGCAAATATTGAAATACGTGTTCCATATTGACTGTTATTGCGCTGTTCTGTAATTTAGATAGACATTCGAATACAAATGATTTTATTATAAAGCTAAATACGGGAATAATTCTGAATTTGATCGAAAATAGTTGATCGGTAATCATCAAAAATGAATGCAGATGCTGGCTCAGCGACAAATGAAAAATTACGTCATATGAAATACTCACAGCCGAATATTCTTAACAAGACTTGAATCTTGAGGTTCAAGGAACGCGAATCATCTCAAATAATTCAGTGGGAAATATTGGGGTGTGATTGATCTCTTTTATTGAAGGTCTCGTGCAACAAGAATAATTCGGAATGATAAATACCTGTCTGTTGATTGCAATGGACGATGTCAATTTAATAATAACCCACTCAAAACTTGCGAAGTCCCAATCAAATTTTCTCGTATCTGGTGCGAATTCTCTCTGTTCGTATCTTATTCTACAACATCTTATCTGATATTCCCAACCGAAATTTTTCTTCGTATGTGTATGAACAGCTGACCTATTCATCGTTATGGTTTTATGAGGCTGTAAACTTTTGTGCACCATAGAGACCCGTGACTGTAAACTTTTGTATAACGATTGACATTATGCAGGAAGATGTGATGTGTATTATGAGATACATCGTCGTGGGTGCTACGAAAATAAAAATGAAAAGTCAACGTTATTTTGTCATTTTTCATGGTTTTTTCTCCTCATATAATTTCATTGTTATTGTCCCCTTGTTAAAATGAGTGTGAGCTCCTCCATGTACTTCATCATTTTATTGTCGAATACTACACTTGGTCATAAATAACAAAGTTGAACGGACGATGTACAAAGTGAAATATCCGCCACGAGATAAATTCCAACATAATTTAATGTTTTTTCCTATTTATCACTACGGAAGTTTTCACTTATTCAGATCTGAAAACGCCAACTTTTTGCAAGTTTGGTGCACATGAGTTACATGTGAAACAGTCCAGTTGTATAGTCATATATTTACTGAACTCTATTCTGTTAAATAGTTTCGATCCGTTTTTATTGGTACCGTGGAGTCAAATCCTATCTCCTCATTCCCTTCTAAGCTAGAAATTATCCAACCTGATAAAGTTTCTGTTATCCTTTTGCCCCTGAAGAGGGATTCATTAAACAGTTGACAGAAAGATGTTTCCTCGACAATTTGTGCAACTATAATTCTACGTCTACGTTTCCATTCGGACACTGATGGAAACAAAAGAAGGGAACGTCCAAACAATACTGCTGAGGTTGATAATCATCATACTCTTGAATACTCAACGCAATATAATTTATTGAATGATTATATGCATCAATTACGAAGTTCCGAAAATTTCTTGAACGATTTGTCACATTGGTGATCTGTTCTTGATCGTTCTCACAAACCCTCAATGTAAACAGCGGGACGTCAAGTTCCATTTGATATTGTCCCCCCTAATTTGCTCCAAAATTTCTGAAATATCTTCTGAAGTGTCTTTCATCATAATAAACTGTGAACTCGCGCATAGAACCTACCAACGTGCAACGTGTTAGAGTACCACGTGTGCATGATAGAGTATTTTTCATTCCGCGCCTGAAGATACATCCAACAGGACAGGCGCGCGCATTTTCGAGAGAGATGAGAAGAATCGTGATTTCCCACGGGATGAAGCATGGTCACGGAATCTGCTCGTTTGTCCCGAGGGCCGTTCTATCGTTTTAACCCCCGTCTCGCTCCTCACTTTACTACTTCCTTGATCACCACTTTGCCTTCACCTCTTTCACATCTCTCTAATTTACAATCTTTTTCTGTGCCGTCTTTTGAGAATATTAGGTATATGCATTTACACTTTGAACACCTATCGAATAGACTAATGTGACAGAAGACCTCTCTAATATAATGGTGTCATGGTTAGAACCCCATAGTGCAAGAAGTCTCTTTGTAATGAGAATTTGATTATACATCAGCTAAAGCAGTAAATTAATCGAATGAGATATTTTCCACCATCTGTCTTTTGTGTCATTAAATCTTTCAAAATGAGGATAAAAATCAATTGGGAATGATGAAATATCGTTTTTTTTTTTTCGCTCCATGAGCAACCACCTGATTCATATTGTGTAATGAATCGTTATTTTGAATTGAAATCGCCCATTGACATTTTGATGAATTAAAAAATCTCCATCCCAATATAAAAAAGTACTAGGGAATTATTGCTAACATTGAATAAAAACAGGATTATGAAATCACTGAATTCTTGGAATATGGAGTTTATTATCCACCATGTTCCAAAGAGGTCAATTAGAGATGACAGAAGAAAGAGAAGTGATAATTAATCATAGCAGTTAACCATTTCCAACTGAAAAAATCCAAACTGTCTTAGTGTATTCTCTCGGATGAATTCTATCACATTGATTTCAACTCATTTCATTTCCTATGTAAAGCTGTCACACCCAAAGTTAATTATTTTAATTGACCAAGTTGGAGTTGAAAGGGTCCATGGCGCCTTATCTCACTTGTTCAATCAATTCATCATTCTTTGATGTCATTGCGGAAAGAAAACCACATTCATCTACATGAAACGCACACATGGACAACACTCACATACATCCGCTTATTCCAACATTAACTCCGGTGTAATCTTAGCAACTATTAGCACCCGTTTGTATCGTCATAGCAGAGTGCCTTGCGCCGTTGCCTTTTCATTCCCCCATGAGTAAACGTCATTGTTCATCGTCGATGGCAATGTCTACGTGTCGAGCTTTATCTCGGTTGGACGACGGCAGCGTGACTGGTCGATACAAGCGAGAGAGGATGAAATAACACGACGGTGATGGTGGTATTATATGGGTGCAAGAGAGAAATTGACGCGCTGTTATTTCGGATAGTGTCTCTTCGTGTGACGAGAGCCGGCGCCGGTGTTGGGTGCGATTTCACCCCTCGACAACACTCTCTTTGCGTTACCCTCCGCACATCCCTTTCACTTCCACCCTGATTCATCACATTCTATCTATACAATATAAATTTATATATACATAGATATTATGTGCTGGTATATAACTCGTGTCGAGACAACAACCTTCATCTCATTCTCCAATTTCCAAAACGACTGTCACTTTCTTACATTATCATAAATACTAAACAAACGTCCTTGTACACTGCTGGACCAATATGTATCTCTTGAAGTAATATTGAATATTATTCAGTGATTCTTATCGTGATCCATTCGAACAGAATAAATTTCAATGCTATAAACGAAGACGTAGAGGTGGGATTGTGCGTATGTGATTTCTGATATATTCCGAGTCTTTGATAAAAGGGTGAGAGGTACACGCCAATAAATTTCAATCAGCCATGATTATCGGCGTCGCCAACCCTCTATTTAAAACGATGAGCCGAGACAGATCGAGAGAGACTGGTGGCATGAGTGTATAGAGAATACTGATGGCAGAGTGAACAAGTGTAGGGTGCTGGAATTTTTATAACAAAGGATGTGACATCATGGTGATGAACGTGAAAAAAAGGTTTAATACGAACAGTAAAAAGTTCTCTTTTTGATTCACGCCTTTTTTGATTGATCTATTCAATAATGATGAATACACGAAGTAATTTAATTTGTAAAACAGAATTTCGCCGGAGATTTCAAAGGTTTTGTCGTTTTTCAAATCCGGAATATCACGATAGTGCCACAGGCAGCGCTACACAGAGTGAAATTAAAAGTGGACACGATCGAAACCTGTCGAGTAACGTATAAAAAATTAATCAGCCTCTGCTAAATTTGTTTATTGTAACTCCGAGCGAATGAATTGACGAAACATAAATTCGATTCATCAATTTCAATTTCTGGCCAACAGAGTTTGATAAAAAATTTTTTCGCGAAAAATTTATTGCCAACGATGCCAACTTTCATATAGTGGAATGATGTGATCATTCGGATAAATTGGATGAAATAAACATTTTCCAACTTTGCGCTCAACCATTTGATTCACATACTATTGAGTCTGAAATTCTTTTCCTTGGATTTATATTTTTATCATGTCAGAATAAAGATGAAATAGATAGAAGTTTGAAATCTCATTGCTTGCTGGATGCATAACATATTTAAAGGAACACATATAGATATATTACAGTAAATTCAAATGGACTTGGAGCTCTAAACATGATAAATAAATCGATATAAAACAAGCGCATATGTGTGCAGCACGAGGATTATAATTTCTTGGTCGCGCGCAATGCGCTACATATATTTTATCGATAATCTCGCAGTACCCCGTCTTTATTTATTGGCTACCGGGTCGCCAGTGCACACAAGTATGAATCCACATATGCATTTATACACATACATAACAAAATAGTGTGCGTGATATTCGTACGTTCATTTGTGATGGAGTTGCATGCATTCACCGAGCAAAACACACACTCTACTTCATCATACATCCCTCCACTCCAACACATGTATTTACCAATGTTTTTTTTCTCGTCCCCGAGGTTATGCACAGAGAAATAATTAACGCCAATTGGATAATGGTATGTTTGTCAATGGAACTTGAACCCTATTTTTGTTTACGTATCATTTTTTTTCGGTACACAACCAATAATTATTGAATTCAACCAATAAAAGTATTTTATGGGAAAAAAGTTCAGTCATCACTTTCACTGTATATAATCAGCACAAAAATGAACTTATATTTTTACTGTCATTCTTTTCTCGTTGTTTATTATTTTATTTTGGATTTTTTTCAACTGCAAATAAATATGCAATAAAAGTAAAATGCCTGTTATATCCTCTTCCACAATTTTCCTCGAGGGGTTTCTTTATTGGCTTTAACCCTTGCCTTGAAAACACTAATTCGCCAGTACTTACTCATATATACCAACACCATATATTTTCCATGAATGTAAACGCGCACGTCCACTTCTTCATTTTACCTCCTCATATTTTCCCTCAATTTCAGTCTGTAGCAATATTTTTATTCTTGTACCTACACTTCCTCATCCCTCATTTCTTTTAGTTCCTTCTGCAATCTATATCTCTACGTGCCGCATAACATCACCGTTTAAAACCCCTGGGCGACCTTAGACCCGCGCCGCAACCACTGGTATATTAGAGAGCGTGCGCGCGCGTTCTACTCTGTCTTTGCCATTTCTTGTGTATATTCTAGTGCATCTCCTCCAGGGTTGTGGCCAAGCGAGAAACATTTACTTGCAACTGCCGGTCGACACGCAAACACAACGTGCTTCATGAGATAAATAATGAAAGAATATAGAGAAGAAGAAGAAGAAGAGACGTGCGATATCTTGTTAGAAAGTTTGAGAGAGAGAGCGGAAGTATGAGAAAAAAATATATAAAAATGAATGCAATAAGAGAGGGGAAAGTGAATTGGACATTTTGCGGCAATTTCAAAACATTACATAATTTTTTTTATATCCTCCGCGGAACAAAGATAATTGGCATCCTCAAATTACCAAGCTCGCTCCATATCGTTTAAGTTTTTAATGGGAATGTCAATGTGTATATGATGGTATGTAACATCGCTTTTGAAAGAGTATTTACATACAACAATTTAAAAAGAAATTTCACATAAACGGACGTTAATTAGTTATGTCGGTCGCATAATGGATAGAACGATTAGCCGATTATTGCTTTTGCCATGCCTGTACAAACGAATTCAACATCAAAGAAATTGAGTGTTGAACATGGGTGCGAACGAGCTTGTTCGTGCTTACGCAACGATTTCAATTATATTGCCAGTGAGTTTCCGCGGCTTTAGTTCAGGAGGTGGTGAGCTTTTGCAGCAGCACGAAAGCACATGGTGTGTGACGGGGTGAAAATGGCGTAGGGGAAGGTGATCGCACAAAGTTTTAAAGCCAAATTATTATCAGGGTTATACGTGTTTGGGTAATATAGAATAACAAGACGATATTACAGTTGAGGGGGATGCAGAGTGGAATGTGTTCAGTTTGTATGGTGACGATATTCCAGTTTGGTGAAATCGTTGGATGCTAATTAATGCATCAATCGATTGAAATTATACGTCGTGTGTTTGTGATAAAATGTACAAATATAACGAAATTTCGACATTTTAGCGATCAAAATGTACTGTCAAACATTGATATAGCGTTGACATCTGATTGAGCTCCAACTTTTTGGCCTAAGAACAAACGATATTCTACATTTAAAAATTGTAAAATAAATCGATCAATTTCTACATAAGAGGATACCGAAAGAAAGAGAGAGGTCTCAAAGAATGATTTCTGCGAGTCATATTTCGTAATATTTTTATCATCAACGCAATTCGAAAGAGATACACGTGAAATTTGAAGGAGGAAATTTTTTGGTCCGAGCTTGTCACGCTACGCATTTCCTTTGCAAAATTGACGGGCAAATTACAGGAATTACAAAACTAGAAATGAGATGCTCGTGATTGAAAAGTATCAGAAATTCATGCATCCAATCGACTTTTTTACATCTCCCAACACAATCCATTGTAGAATGTGCATCGAAATTCATTTTCGATAAAGCAAAAAGATCCCAGTAAATTCCGCATACTTTTTGTTTCCCTCTAATTGGAATCTTTCATAGAAAATGTCATTTCATGAGTGGCATCATAGATGGACCTGATTGTTAATAATATCCAAGTGAAAGTTCTGTCAATTAATCCCACTCTGATAACCATCAATATAGTTTTCACGACAGTTAATTCAACCTCTTAAATTCAAAGTCGACCTAACTAAACTCGAATATTCATCCACTTAAAATTAATTTGCCCAATTTTTCCTGCAAAGAAATATGAGAGAGGAAAATTTACAAATAATTTGAATACCTCGTATTCCAGGATTTCAAAGATAGTTAATATAGAAGTCAGACAGCATGCGCAAGAACGCTACCATAGCGTTGCCAAGGTATCGTCATGTTACCACTTGAGCCACCTTTTCCCTCTAATGTTCATGCGGTGAGTCGTCTCTCTGCAAGTCGGTTCAATGACTAAAGTCGTCGAGGTTTCCAGCAAGTAAGCCAAGTATGAAGAAGCAAACTTTGCAGCTGCATCCCATATTACTTGCATATTACCATTGCTCCGGTTCAAATCCATACTCGTTCAATATTTCTGTATATAACAAAAATTAAAAATTAGTATTA
>JABMBR010004837.1:0-20699 GCA_018881525.1 Meteorus sp. PSUC_FEM 10030008
GGGGGGGGGGGGGGGGGGGGGGGGGGGGGGGGGATGATGTGCTACGAAGAGGACGATGGCAGTGGGACCATGCTCATACTCGTGACGGTGTAGGTAAGTTTATATTTGTATATGTAGTTCGGAGTGGATAGTGGAAGGAGAAACTGGTTGTACAGAGCAAGAGAGAGAATATAGAGAGGTGTCAATGCCCACCTTATTGGCAATTGAAGCAGGAAACGCAAGCGCGCACGTAGCATTAAATATTCGCCCCGTCGCACCGTAACGAGGAGATGAAATGATTACACGTGAATAATCTCTCATGTTTATTCATGCATTATTAATTATTTACTTCATTTTATTTTTTATGTTTAATTTTATGTATGGGCATTTGAATTAAGTCGCTGCAAAATTTTTTATTTCATTTTCGCTTTAATTAACTGAGTTTTCCAATTTTTTTCTTTTTCATCACTTTTATTGCCATGTAGAATTGTTAATATCAAATTGTTGGATTTTGTGTTCATCTTTAAATTGATGATGATAATTGAAAAAATATAGAATAGGGGTAGTTATAATGTTTACAAAAGGGGTAAAATTTTGATGTAATTTACAATTCTTCTGCAATGTTCTCATAGTTACTCAGGATTACAAATTAATTCTCATGATGAAACCAAATTTATCTCAATTGAACACAAAATTTTATGAAACACCAGACTATCAACTTTTTTTTTCTTCTCCTCCATTTTCTCTTCAACAACCTTCGAATTCACAATCAAAAACTGTTCGAATAAAACTTTTGAATTGTGGAACATGTCGATATTGAAATATACATTTGTCATTTCCCCCATTCACCCCCGCTTACTTTCCTTCCATATTGGTTTCTCTCAATTTTTTTTTCTCCCTTTATTTATTTTCTCTCACAGCATTTCCTCCGCTATACACAGACATATACATATTTTTTTTTTTTTCTGAATACAAAAAAGCACCGAGTATTGTGCGCCGCTCTTTACAAAAGCTTATACAATGGAAGACGTGTGAATCAGCAGCAATGGACATAATGCAAAAACTCTGAGCGAGTTCCGGGGAGAAAGAGAAAATGTGCGCGCGCGCGCAATGATATGGTGGTGTTATATATATGTATGCAGATGAGGGAGGATCGAAAATACACAACACACCATGCCAGCACCCTCACTTACCCCCTTGAGTATACGATTTTTTTTATTTTATTCCCAATAGAATTGTTAGCTCCTATCTGTATGCGCGCATATCAATTCAGGTTCTGTTATGTTTTCAATTTCAATTGTATCAACCCTGTTCGAGAATATTTATCTGTATGAAGGGGGGGGGGGGTTGAAAAATTTGTTTAGATGCGTTAAGAGCTTGTGCATCATCTGCTAGATATAAATCGTTAATCACGAAATTCGTGATCTCATTGGTATTCCTCATCGCAATCTCTTCGTAAGAATCAACAGAGTCTGAAAATATGTCTGAAACGCAGCTCAATGTTGATTTTTATAATTAAATTGTTGAAATAAATCGAAAAAAAGATTTAGGAAATGAACTAAAGAGCATTCGTGATAAATTTTAGATGAAAATCACCAAATATTCGTTGGGCAACCCGGCCTCTGGAAAGCTGTTCGGAAAAACCTCATTTGCGAGAACATCGCTGATTTATCTATGAAGATGATGGTGCAGGTGATATTTCCGGACGTTTCTATAGTGATCTATCACTGATATTTGAAAATGGAATTCCATTTTGCTTTAGAACGTATAGAATACGTAGGAGCCCAATAAGATAAATTCCCCTCGTGTGAATTTCCAATTCACAGCCACTCAATGTCCGGGTGAGTGTTCTCCTCTCGAGGCTAATGGACAAAAGACACTACTAATACCGTAATTAATTTGCAGCACATGATCTAACATGTCCTACCCTATCTACTTCTGAATGAAACTACTTAAAAACCTCATCAAAGTGCTTTGCTAATTTTCTTCACCGCTGCATCAATTCACCACCACATAGAAAACTGCATCAGAAAATTCCACAAGCCCAAATTATTTTTCCCTCTTAAAAATAATAAATCTTCCTTTCTCAATCTATTATTATTATAATTATCGTCACTATTATTGATTCTAATCAGAAAACAAGACACTTAACCCATGTCGCCTTGACATTTTCAGGGGTTGCAAACAAAAGGGTAAAGACGTCGTTCGGCTTTCGCTCCATCTCTATCTTCACGTCCCTGTCTTTCTATACTTCCTCCATCGTCCTTTTTCTGGCCTCTGTCTCACAGACGAAACAAAATAGAACAGGATGAATGTGAACGCAAGCACACGCGCACTCATCAAGGGGGGAACACTGTGTTCCTTTTACCAAAGATTAAGGGGTAGATAATAAATCTCTCGTGAAATAAATCCCCCTCCAAGTCATTCAAAATTCTTTTAATTAACCCACCAGTTTCTAATTGCATAATTTTTATTATCCATCAATAAAACGCGTCATCAACGTAAAATCAAAAAATTCACACACAATTTTTTCAATTGTAGATGTCGCTGTATAATGAAACAATTTTTTTCTTATTCTAAAAATTATTTCATTTAAAAAATTACTCATGAAAAATTATTGTCTTCTGTATCTAATTTTTTTTCCCCATCGTGAATTCCAACTTTTTTTTTTTTTACTTTTTGTTTTTTATCTTCTCTTTCTTCCTTGGTTGTGGAGTAAAAGTATATACACGCCTCTGGTATCTGTTGCGCGGGCGCACGCGAGTAGAGCATTCCTCGAGTATCGCCATGAAAAGGTATGAAGGGTGGAGACAAAGGGAAGCGCCGCCTCCCCGTCGTAGTGAAACAATGGTGAACGAACAATAGTCACCATCATATACGTATACACATGGCATTCGCTCTTTTGTACAATACAAAAATATATAGATGTACATATGAATTTCATTTGGGTATATAAATGTTGAGTATTTACAAATAGAAGTGATAGTCTAGAAATTAATTAGTTGGATTTATGATCGATTATGTTTACCAACAATGCTTCTGTCTGCTGATGACTAATCTACGGGTGAAATTTGATATTTTACAGATACAAATGACCAAAACAATCGCAGAATTCTAAAAAGTTAATCGTGAGATAGAAATTATTTAGATACCTTGGACTATACCAATAGTCCGTGTTCCAGAGATGGTTCAACATTCCAGAATGTCAAATTTACTGTTCATTCCGTACAAATTTGACCCTTCATGGGGTACCAGTTCCAAATACTCATTGGAATAACAAACGAACATCAGTTCTATCATTAACTCAGTCGATTTCCTTGATTAACAGATTATTCCAGGGTTATTTTATCATCGCCCAAGTCACAGAGGATGCGATATTGATCAAGGGAGCAATTGATGTGGTTCAGACATCTCAAGTTCAACCATCCACTGCACAGTGCATCAACCAAGTATTTACACATAATCATCAATGAATTGAAGCACTTCTTGTATCACCACCTGGATTTTATTCCAAAGCCCTAAAATTTTCGTATTCATCCAGATCATGTACCCTACCTCCAAATAGAAATCACCAAACATGTCCATAAAACTCATAACAGTTTCCAACATGACATGGGGTGCCAACAATACAATCGATTCCCAATGCAAGCACCAATTCTTCAATACCAATAGCACATCACCAATGTAGTGATCATTTCATTCTCTCTATTACATCATTCCCAATTGTATTTTATTCCCAATTACCACCGTATCATAAAAATAAAAAAAAAAATACTTTACACACATACAAATTGATATATTGTAGCCAACACAAGTTTAAACTCGGTGACGATGAAAACGAGAATGAGCTCGTTCTTTCACACAGTGAATAGCAAAAAAAAAGTCACTGATGGGTCACGCGTGTATCCATCGAGGGGGTGGAAAACCCGGGGAAAGAAAGGGACACTGGCTATATATAAACGAGTAAATGATCCGGAAAATGTAAACGACATTGAAGTCTGCACTAAACATTCCTGACAAAGTTCTCACACTAAAAAAAAAAAAAAAAAAACCCCGAAAGACAAAATCATCGGAGAGAAATTTTTCTTCATCTTATCACTCTTCACTACACCATCAAAACGCATACGAAAACGATCTGCTCTCACTCCAACAAACCCAATATAAAAATGCGATCGTGAAAAAAAAATGGCGTCGTGGAAAAAAATGTCTCTATCCACATATATAAATATACATTCAACCAAAAAAGAAAAACAGCATGAAGAAAAAAAAAGGAAAAAAAAAATGCGACGCTATTGCAGCGTTCGGAGGAGGATAGAAGTGAGGGAGGTTGTTTAGTAGATGGAGGTGGGTGATGTGGATTCGCAGAACGCGAATGATTGTCCTCGAGAACGTTCGCGCGAGGAGGTGGCGATGGTGGAGGTGGTGGAGGTAGAGAAGGTGGAAGACTCTAGCAGTAGTTGACATTCTACATGTATATACATCAAAGAGTAACTGCGTATAGGAGGTGGAGGATGTGGAGGTGGGGTTGTTATATCAGGAGTGAGAGTAACAGAGAGAAAATACGACAATGGTCGGCATGGCAACAGCAGACGGCTTGGTGCGACGATTCCGAGTGTATAAACATATATATGTGTGTGTATAGACATATGAGTGTGAGGAGGATGGTGAAAGTGGTGATTTGAGTGAGGCAGAGTGAGAGAGAATAGAGGAGGTGGGCAAGGCAACTCTCTGGCTCCTAACTCAGGGACTCTATTTCCATAATCTGCCGCTTTGTCGATTCTGAATTATGCGACTACGCTCCTCCCCATCGTGGCCACCAGCTCCTGTATATATTTCCTATAACCTTCTACGTTCAATCCATTCGTATAACCTCCCTTTCTCCCCATCGCGATTCACTACCTATTCTTCCTCCCCACGATCGCCCTTCACCTCTTCCTGCACTCCTCACCCATCAGCGCGGCTTTGAATATCCGATTATTTGCTTGAAATCGATTTCACGTGTTTGACCCGTGTATTTGTACATGCATTGTATCGCATCATGTTATGTACATTATGTGTATTATATTTCATTATATTATGTTGGGTTATGTTTGTCGAGATACTGTGTTAATGGATGAGTTCATATCTGTATTTTTCGAATTATCTGATACAGATGTGTTCGTTTGTTGTCTTTATTTTTGTTTCTGGAAAACATGGGCAATGTTAATGGAATGCAGTAAGTGAATTGAATTGAAGATTTCTTTGTACTTTTTCTGTTGATATTTGAGGTTAAGTTGTTTGAGGTTAATTACGGTATTTGGTGGGATACCCACAAGTTAGTTGGTTATGTTGCGAAATTTAATCAGAATTTGTGATTCTATTCTCATTGATGGATGCAGATGGAGTTCCATAATGAACGGAATGTTATTTTTTAGGAATTCTTTTCAATCGTTGTAATTTAGCAATAGGCCATTCTGTCATATGAGAATGGTTGGAGTTGAATAATATTTTGTTTGATTGACGTGTCGATTTTGTGAGTTTAATGTCGCACTTCAAAAGTTTGACAATAATTGACAATTTTGAATGCCGAAAACAATAATTAATGTCAAGAGTCTTTCACAAACACCAGCTAACAAAATGGTTAATCAGAAATTCGCAGAATTCATGTAAAATGAATCGCAACACGTGCAACATAAAGTTCCCGCTGCAATTGTTCAAACTTGCGATCAGAATATTGAATCAATTTCTGCAACAAAACGAATTATTACAATTGAGTCGTACATTATAATTACTGTTAATAAATTGAAACCATTGAAGTAATTAATTCAATCACCTCGGTCGGAGCATTCACATCAATCAATCCTGCATCCAATGAAAATTTCTCACAAAGTCCAACATTCGAAGTGAAAATACAGCCTTCATTCTTGATGTCCTCCTACTCTTCAATCAACATCCACCGTCACCCTATTAAACAAAACAGCAGATCCAATTTTAAAAACAACCTGAGAACACTAATTGCCATTCTAACCTCAATCTCAAACCACCAAAAGTCCTCGCAAATCCACGAAACTCGTGAAAAAATTTTTGCTCACATGGTATATGAGAATTGTCGGGCGACGAGCGACAATAATAACAACAAGAGATGCTTTTTCGGCATCGCTGCTACACGACAATACACGCACACATACAGTAATACATGAAAAATGTATACAGAAGAGAGTAAGAAGTACAGAGAAAAAGAGAGGGACAGAAAAAAGACTGCAAAGAATGTGACGTCGTGGTCTGAGAGGACGAGAAGGGCAACGAGGGAATGAGGAGAGAAAAGTATGGAAAAAGAGGGGCAAAGGGAATGCGGTAAAGGATGGGGATAGAGAGGAGGGGTGACGTGAACGCGCGCGTCCAAAGAGTGGGGGGGAAATAATTTAAAAGCTGAATTGAATTTTTTTTTCCTGCCGGAGTCTTTCGTTGGGGCATTGGAAGGCGGACAATAGCTCAATGGCGATGTATCAAGGAAAGTCGACTCTCGCGCGCAAGCAGAGAGCTCCAGCATTGTATCGCTCTTTCCCTGTACCCATTCTCTCTCCTTCTGTCATATATATATCCACATTTAACTTGTGTCTCTTTTCAATTTTATATATGTTATGTATAAATTGTACACATACACATTGCTGTCGTTGGCCGTTGTCGTTGATGTCGAGCCCTTCTCATCGCATTCGTATCTCTCCACTTGCCCTTATAACGCATTTCACGATACCTCTATGTTGCTTTATTATTTCAATGTATTTATTTAACTTTCAAACCATGTCGTATAAATGAAAAGAGCAGGAGGTTTCCTACAATGAAGATGGCACATTAGTAATAAGACAATTTTGTGTTAATTATTTTTTTGTCCATTGTTTGTGTTTTGTTGAATGAATTGAAATTGATATTAGAATTTATATACAAATTTAATTATATGTATATGTATATTATTCGAGTGTTATTGTTGCGGGTGTAATATCAGTGTTTGTTCAGCCGTTGAGCACTCTGCCATACGACTCTGTATATATAATGCGACAAAGACGCCCTGGCGATATGTATTATGTGTGCGCGCACGAGTGTGTTTATATATATCATATTTTCATTCTCGCTCACAAATAGCAAAAGGAAATATGCTCGCACACTACAACAATAGCTGTTCGCATATATAAATTTATATGTACAGGTTGAGTTAGGTTAGGTTAGGTTATATGAAGATTCGCATGAATATATGAACGCGTGCGTGTGAGTGTAAATGAAAACAAAACAAGAAAATTAAAAGTATCGTAGACAATACTGTGTGAAACATGACGAAAAGAGAACGCGAGAGCGCGGGAGCTCATTTGGTGTCTCTCGATGAATAGGCATTCATTATGATGCCTTCCCAGTATAACAATCAGGTTCATTTTGTCTTTCTGCTTGTGGCAACAATGGATACGTCCCCTTTTACGCCCCACCATCACCTGTTTCTTCCCCGTTTTCTTCTCCATCATCTTCATCCTGACTTCTTTTTTCTTCACTCCTTATATTTTTATCCAATTCTTTTATTTTGTGTTTCTATAGTTGAGTCGTTGGCTTCCTCGGGATACTTCGTTTGTTCGCTTGCTCACTCGCGCGTCCGTTCTTGCACGCGCACGCCATCTTGACTCGTTCTCTGCCACGATGTTCTTTTGTTGACTTGTAGCAGACATAGAGACTCCGAGGAAATACGAAGTTAAAGAGAAATACCTCTATGGGTGAGTTATATATATATATATATTGCGAGCTTGTAGTGCGCATCAATAGCACAGATGATAGTTGAAAAAAGAATATTAGTGAAGAAAAGATGAGAGAAGGAAACTTGAGATTGTTGTCATCACTTCTCTCCTTTCGTGTAAGAAGAAGGTAAAATGATCACAAACTCATAGAAAACTTATACATGAATACCGTAACGTCACCGACAAAATAGAAGAAAATAGAGAGAGAATTCATGTTTGTCCTTTGGATTATCTACTAACAATATTCACTTGGTGACTTTTTCATGAGTGATAAAAAAAAAATTCCTAATGCCACTTTCTGATTTCTATCGACATTGAATGTAATGTGAATGGTGCATTCACATATCGGACACCATTGTATGTGGAGAGAATCAAAAATATAAGAAAGAATTGCTAAAAAATGCAGTGATAACATTGAGCGAAGATGCAATTGAAAATGTCATTGGAAATTTAGGCCGATGATTCTGGGTCATGGGTATGATTCAATGACAGTTACCGACTGATTAACAAAATAATTGGGGTATTATGGTGCCTGTTTAACCAGCAATAGTTAAGTGCGGTTACCCAGACGACCACGAAATTCGGTCATTTATTCTTCTGAAAACATAACCTCCATGGCATCGATTTCGAATGATTCGATTCTTCACACACAATGGGAAAATTTGTAGCATCCAATTCATATAAACAAAAAGGACGCTAAAACCTAACCTCTCTGCACCATTTGTTTATGCGAGCGATAACAACTGATATTTTCATTAGAAATTGTTATACATAAATTCAGATGTTATGGATACTCGAACATCATTGGGTTTATTATTTAAACTCAACATTTATCTTTCTCTAACTGTTTATTGGGATTATGTTGTCAGTAGACATGAATTCCAGCTTCAAAGAAATTGAACAATGTTGATTGTAATCAACACCATATTACGAAGGTAATCTTCTGTTTGCGATTCATCTTTTCGTGCATTTGTTTTTAAACTCTTCTCTTGGTGACAACTTCTGGCACTGCTTCTGCCAACATACCTGAAATAATACGAATATTGTGAGAAATCAATGATGAGGGTTTATATTAGACCTTCAATTTTCTTCTGATTTCCTCACGATTGAAAGTAAACCGGAAGGAAGTCGAAAGGCGTAGCAGAAGACAGTAATAAGCAACCTGTATAAAAGACAGTACCGTTGCAAGAGTATGAAATCGATAACTCGTGATTTGCCATGGAATTATACCGATCCAAACGAAATGTCGAAAAAGGAGGAGTTGAGTGGAAGGAAATGGAGTCAGTTATGTGTTTTGTGCTGAATAGAATCCATTCATTCTAGAATGGTTTAATCATATCCAGGTAGATGAATATTTACCCGATCCAATTCACATGGTGTACCATCAATGGGCAGTGGTGCCGGTACCTCATTTGCGTTTACACCATCATTCGAGCATGCTATTTCAGTTTCGCACTCATTTGTACCAATCGTGTCCAAGTAGAGAGGATTCTGTGTGTTTAGAACGTTATTAACATGTCACAGTTTCAGTTTCACCAAATGGGAAACGTAGAAAGGATGACAGTCTATGGCACAAACCGAGATGTGAGTTTGGAATCCGTAGCAGACGCATTGTTGATGTGGTCCGATCGTTAATATTATTGTGCCATGTGGATGAAGAGATCTCGGTTCATTTAATAAGAAACAATGGTTCGGATTGGTCCTGTAAGAATCGATCATTCATCAAATATGAAGACAAGGCAGAGCACTGCAGAGTTGCTTCCACTTTTGGGTGTAATACCTGATGTAATCTCCGAATTCCTTGCGGCTCTTTTCAGACCATACCAAACAATTTCTGCAGAATGATCCAAACTGTTGTAATATCGCGAAACATTGTATGTCTTCACGCTGACGTCCATAGGACTCTGAATCATGCTGGAGTCCCATTCTGAATATTAAAAAGAAATGAATATTTGTCAGAACAATGTCAGAAGCCAAACGAATATGATTTACCCGTGTGCAAGCTCGTGAGTTATTGTGATATAATCAGCGTAGAATGGTTGTTGTTCGACAAGTAGACCTAATGGATCATGAAAACCATCCACTCTATCAACATAGACTCTCAACTCTGCTAATGCGATACCTATATGAACAATATGATTTGATCATTTATACTATAAGTTGATGGATCAACGATTTGATCGATTTTCAAGCTTTTCGTGAATGTGCCACACCTTTCAACTGAAGTTCATCACGCAGTAATGGATAACTGGTTGATACAAAGAAAAAATCGTATGAATCTTCAACGAAAACGTGATTGAAGCGTCTTAAATAATTTTGTGTTTCAGCTAATGTTCTTAAACTGTCTAGAGCGATATCATATTGGTTGTCTTCAGGTGTGATGAAACTTAAGATTGGCAATGTCGCTGGTTCCTAGGAATAGTCAGGAATGATTTAAGGATGAAATTATTGTGATGAATGATTGTTGATCGATGATTCATCTACGTACCATTTCCAATATCATTCCAGCAATATTGATGTGAATCACAATCCCATCCTTTGCCAGTTTCGCATACAGCATGTCAACCGCATTGAGGTTTACTAAGTAGTACATCACAAGTGAGACCAGACCGTGAGCTTCTGCCATACTATGAACAACGATATCATCATAAATGATGGAAATTCTCTTTAACTTATTCACATTAGAGAGTTATTCGTTCTCGTGATTGAAATAAAAACAATCAATGTCGTATTTACTATCGCTTGACTATATCCTCTGTAACGAGGACGAGAATTTCCGGATACAGAATATCTTTTGGACGTTGATTGTTACTTGGGTCGGTAGAAGAAGACGATACTTTGGATGATATGATTTGATCGAACATAGAATGAATATAATTCAAATTCATGGTCGGTATGCTAGAAGGAACATGAACACTTGGAAGATCATCATGAAACGATTTCGATCCATCCTGCACACGGCGTTTCACATACAACTCGTCCACTTTATGATGATCACCAGGCGTAATTTTGTTCAATGGAAGGCCCTCAATATAAAATCTGCTGTCAATGACACCAAACTGAAAAGGAATCACTTGATTTAGAGCTAAATTTTGTGGAATATGCAATTTCATGTCTCACTTACGAAACTATTTGACTTAGCAAAGTAAACGACTGCAGAAGATTTTTCAACATCATGATACATCGAATATGGACCCAATTGTTGCATCACCTATTGGAAGAAATTGAATGTATCGTGAAGCTCAATTTGATATGAGTAAATTTTCTTAATGTGGAGGTGTACCAACATTTGGAATCAATTGAGGATTCGAATTCATCCGGGTGCTCCATAATGGAAGATTCTCATTGGCGAAAAATTTACCAGTTTGTTTCCAATTGAGTGAAATGATTTCGTCGTCATTCTGTATTGAGACTGTTACTAATTCAGGAAACGCTGCGGACAACGCAGAAGTTTGAGTCTAAGACTTGAACCTTTGGAATCGAGTCCAGTCTTTCGAAATATTTTCAAAGTCGCTGGATGTCCAGGATTATTTGAATTTATTATCGCTAAAAATTTACCTCCACTAGTTATCTGCAAGAGCAGCAGACTTGCGGACGTGATGAGAGCGATTGTGTGGAACCTCGCCATTAGTGTCTGAACTACACGATGAATGATACAAGTTCGTAAGATGATTCTATTTAAGTCTGTCTAGCGGAATGATCCGTGACAAACCTCTGTGCAACGTCATAAAAATGTTTAGATAAGCAAAACTTTGATTCAGTAATATCACTAATTCTCGAGTGATCACTTGTCTGAACAACTAAGTAAATATCATCCCATTGAATTGGCAGCTACTTTTGTAGATAAAAATATCGCTTGGGCGATTGTATCTACATGGACAATGTTACGCCAGACTTTTCTTTAATCTATTTGAGATAAATGTGTCCTGATTTCCATATTAATCTTTGACAATACCAGGTATGAAAACGTTGAAATCATCAGGGCTAGTACTAGAAAATGTCATCTAAACTTCGTACTTCTCGATGAGTTTTTTTCAATTGATCGCGTCACAACATAACGTTCAACAAATCTCAGTTGTTGGTTTTATCGGAATTGTTGCTAGGTTCATCTATAAAATTTAAACACTAGAAATGACAATTCAATTCAAGCTTCATTTATTCATTTCATATAATCATGCAACAAGGGTGGAAAGCATAGACATTTGTTCATAGATCAACAAGAACATAGTGCCCTTGAAGTTATCTCTGCTCAGAACTTTGTACTCCAGACTGAACCACATCATACTCTGCAACACTCCTTTTGTCTCAATGTCCACATGGAGGTTTTGAAGTTCTTCCGAAATATCCAGCGACTATGTTTGATGCCTTAATTGCTGTTACGATACAGTTCACGTACCACGGTAGGATGGATTAAGCGAAGACTCTTGTCGTGACGAGCATTGCATTACCCCAGACGGTCCACTTTTCTGTAATTCCGCTGGTGTTACAGGAGTACATTTGCGTCTCCAACATACCTTGAAAAATTCGAATCATCATCACTTGTTCTCGATTCTGATGCTGTTTCTTTTCATGCCAATGAATAGATTGATAAATTCATTAATGGTTACCTTGTCCAGAGCGCATGGTGTGCCATCAACGGGTTCCAACGTCGGCACATCCACCACTTTGTCGTTGATAGTACATGCGAGTTTTCGATTGCAGTCATCACTACCAACAGCGTCCAAATAATCTAAAATCTGACATTTCAAATATGATGTCAAATCTTATATATTCCGGTGCTAACAAAATGAAGATGGAAGACCAAAGCAACAAACCGAAGAATGCGATTGAAATCCGTAACAGACGCATTGTCGACTAGGAGGTAAAGTTGCTCTATTTCCCCCATATGGATAGAGTGATCTCGGTACATTCAATAAGAAACAATGACCCTCATTTGTTCTAAAATGAATCAGTAGAACATTGATATGATTATTGAGCACACATGTCAGCTAAGCCAATTTTCAAGGAGAATCAATTCTTCTCGCTTTCTATTTTCATACCTGACATATTCTTGGAACTCAAATATACTCTTTCGCGACCATGAAATACAGTTCCGACAGAACGATCCAGCTTCTTGCAAGATGGCGTAACACTGTACATTATTACACTGACGTCCATCATTCACTGAATCATGATCAACATTCATTCTGTATAAAAATGCATGAAATTTCGTGATTTGACATGTAATTTGCAACTGAATGAATCATACGCCATCAATCTACCACGAATTATTGTCATCAAAGTTGAAAACAGAGAATCTACTTACGTATGTGCAAGTTCATGAGCACTAGCGATAAATTCAGCGGAAAATGATTGACGTGTGACAAGGACCCCCAACGGCTCATGAAATCCATCAAGTCTATTTTGATAAACATTCGTTTTGGATAGTGCGATACCTGGACAATTCATCAATACAGAGTTACAATACATGTGAAAGTTTCATGGAATGCTTCACTCTGCTTTTCATCAAATCTTTTCATACCGTCCAAGTGGTTGGCACCATGTTGTATCCCGTAATCCGTCGATATGAAGAACATATCATACGAATCTCTAGGAAAAATGGTTTCATGCTGCCTTAGATATCCCTGGAACGCATAGACTGTTCTATCAGCAATAATATGCCATAGCTGAGCTTTCTCAGGGACAAATATGTTGACGTAAGGAAACGCAATTCTTTCCTGAAAGAGAGATTATGCTGGGGATAGTAATAATAATAAACACCACGTTATTTTATCACTGATTCAATGGACATACAGCTTCTAGAACTATTCCAGCAATATTGATGTGTATGGTGACACCATGTTTTGCAAGTTTTGCGTATAACATGTCAACTGCATTGAAGTGTATCAGATAATGTGCAATGAGTGTCATCAAAGTGCGTCCATTTTTGGTGCTGTGAAAATGATCAGAAAAATGAAACTCTGATATTCATAGCACCCAAATATTGAGTAATTAGCAACAGTAATATTGATCAACACAATAACTTTTATATTTACTAATATTGGACCACATCATTGGTAACCAAAACCAGAATTTCCGCATATAAAGTTTTATCCGTTGCATGAGAATCAGTTATGAGACTACTGATAGACGTTGATTCGAAATCTTGCGGCTTGATGAATTCAGACACCGGTGGGGTCAGATCCATCGGTGATCCTGGAGAAGGAGCAAGTGGACTTGCTATATCATCGTGGAACTGTGCTGATGGATTGTTGTGACGCAGTTTTACGTATTGTCCACCTACTTCCAGATATTCTGACATCAAAATTTCGTTCATTGTCAATCCCCTGATACAGAATCTTGTGTCGATGATACCAAACTACAAGTGTGAATAAATGCATTCGTTGATTTATAATTTGAAGATGTTGAAATACGATTTTTTACTCACGAAAGATTGAGCCGTTTCAAAATAAACGACTGCTGCAGACTTGTCGACATCTTGATACATCGTGAAGTCTTGCACACGACTCATGACCTACAATGAAAGAAAACAACGTAATATCCTAGATTTATCATGATCATTGGGTACTTACATCCGTCATCAATTGCGGTATTTGGTTTTTATGAGCTTTCCATATCGGCAAATACTTATTAGCCACATATTGTTTGGTTTTCACCAAATTGAGTTCCAATATTTTATCGCCATATTTTATGTTGACCCTGATGTTTTCAGGTAATTCGACTGTAAAATATAAAAACTTCAATAATTTTTTTTGAACCCCTGCATAGAACGTCTCCATTGAAGATGGCCTGAATCCGTTCGCTCACGAGCTAACATTCAAATTGACACAAATACGATTTCTCACCTTTTGAAGTTACTGTTGGAATGAGGGACCCTATCAACAAGGATACAGATAAAATATATTGGAGATGAACCATAACGGCCTTTGGTTGCACACTTAATGTCAAATATATTCTCTAAAGTCTTTACTCTTGTTCTTTCGATGGAGAATAACCTATTGAACGTTTATCTCTAAACGTTATTGAAATGTATTGAAAAACAGTACCATAATTACACTAATGTCAATAAGTGACATGTCCGCTGAAATTGATTCGGATCAAATGCAAATCTAGAATATTTACTTTTTCTAACAATTGTGTAAATACTTCTTTAAATATGATGTTACTGGAATCAATATGCGATGGTAATAGATAACGCGACACGCCACGTTTTATTTTCTTCTGATCTAAAATTCATCAAACCTAAGTCATCACATTGACGTCATTCAACATGGGATATCTCTGACAGAACTGTGAGCAGACCATCACCATTCGCAGTTAAATTATTAAATTTTTCTCAATGATCACCTAAATTCCATCACTCTGATCTAGAACGATCATACTTCATCAGGCAGATTTATTGATGTTAAAGCTTGAGGAATATGACATCAGTTCTTGAAGAAAAGTTCACCAATCGTCTGTCTATTACGTCCACCTCAGATTTCCCAACAGAGGTGAATGGATGGAATATCTCAGTGGTTCATACTGCGGGAGATGATGTAATAGAAGAAGATGGCCCCTCATATTGTTCAATTGATAAGCAACTACAAAATCGTTTTGAAGGAGTAATCATCTGGGATAACCCAGGATGAGGGTCGCACTTTCAGTGATTAAAATATCGATCTTCATATGAACGTCAAAGTAATAGATGATAAAATCTGGTCGCGATATTGCTCTACAATGATTATTATGAGCTGGTCCTATGACACCAATGTGCTTCCAAGAAAACACCTGGATTCATATTATTGCTGTAAAACATCTTGTACTGACGCTTATTTATTCTTCCAACTGCTTACCTACAATGATTATGCTTCGATAAAAATCCATTGGTTGTTCACAGAAGAAAATTTATGCTCCTCTATCATGTTGTATGTGTATCTTTCCACAATTGAAAATATCTGGTTCCTCCATTCAAATTAGTTGTATATACACGAGATCGAATGTGCGTAATTGTTAAACACAGACTTTTTTTTGTATTGTTCTACGAATTAACATAAACTCTGCTTATACGGCTCGAGTAAATGGAGATTTTTAAATAATAGAAAGGCTTCATGACTTGTTCACTATACCATGCATAGAACCACATTTTTTTTAACTAGTCACCATAGTTTAGACTACATTATCTTGAGGATTGCTTTGGCTCAATTGAATCAAAATTAAAATTAAATGCTGATCGGAAATCAGATGGGTGAGTCTAAGCAAACTAGGAATTATTGACTCGATTTTATTTCATCGTTCTTAGTCATTGCTCACCACGGTCAAGACGGAAAACAGTGAAACCTCGATTTTCTTCTACATTTTTTGGCGTAAGGAAGAAAATCGAGGGAAGGCCAAAAGGTATAGTAAAGGTTAGTGAAGAAAGGTCTATGTGAAAAACGCAAATATTGGTGCCTGTATATGAAATCATTACAGTACATAAGTATCGAAAGGCGAGGACGAAAATTAAGAATTTACCTTTGCAGTGAACCCTCAGTAGTCATGAAAAAGGTCCAGTGGGAGAAAATCGAGTCAGAAGAACATTGAGGTCCTACTGTACTGAAATTAAGATGAAATATCTCCGAATGAATATTTTATAATTTACTATTCAAGAATTTCAATGAATTCATTTAGATGAATTATGAACTTAGGATAGATGTTAGGTGATGTTAAAGAAGGAAAAAATATTGCAAATTTTTTTGGAACTAAAACTGTAGAGCGTGTGCAGATAATTAGGTTGAAGCCCGCTGTGATTATATCATGTTTACATCATACTATAGTACATGCATCTATCAGAGTGCGCAGTCGGTAACTGTCAGTAAGAAATCTGTAATCAAGCCACTTGTCAGTGGAGTTTTCATATTGACATGACGATTTCATCACACAACTCGTGGTGTGCTAAGAAACCGCGAAATCGAATTTCACCGATTAAAGAGTATCCCAGAATTTACATAAGTGGGAAGTCTATAAGTCTAATAAAGCATTGATTTCACATCATGTGATTTTATTTGCATTTTTTTTATTTTCCACATTTCGTTTGCGAATTGAAAAATATCCGAGAGCTAAATTTCGTAATATACACGTATGATTGACTGTATTGGACAGGTAATATAGTGGAAGTAGTGCAATAAAAGAACGTAAATAAAAATGAGAATGAGGAAGGAGAAAAAAAAGGAAGAAGAAAAAAGAGGGATTGGAATGAATTCTCCAATGACATTCGAGGTTTATATGTGTACAGATATATGAATGCAGGCTCTCCTACAAATAATCTGCTGTCGATGTCAATACAGGCACGAAAGAGGCCTTAAGAAGCATTAAAGCCCGTTCTATATAGTGAACCGTGTGGATGGCAATGCTTTTAATGGAACATCCGTAGTTGACATGCGGCCGCTACTGACAATTCAATGACAACATAATATTTTAGTCAAATACTCAAATAAAATATTTCCATTATATATAAATGTAATTGACTCAAATGGCGATGAACACACATGATACACTTCAATACATTTCAGATCAGTTTTTAAAATGAAAAAGACACTGAAAATTGTTCAGGGAGGAATATGAAGACACATCCATCACACTTGAGAGAAAATAATCTAATTTTCGATTCAATATTTGCATAAGCAAGATAAAATGATTGTCTGTGTGAATATATAATCTAAAGAATCACATAACATTAGGAAACGAATTCACAACACTTTGTGTACACACACGAAATCGTCGCTATTTCTTCTCTATGTGAACAAGCTGATTACTTCAAGAACTGACATGTGGTGCAAGCATTCTAATAAGAATATTTATAAAATTTATGTTACTTTTGACCTTGTTTGTCCTGATGATTCAAATTGAAACGTAATAGATCACAAGGCTGAATGCCTAATGCGATCGTTCTGGAAAACAACACAAATAATTAGTCGAATGATGAAAAAAAAATGCGAGGTATTCAGCATAATTTATAAAAAATCATGTCAACGTATGAGACACAGTCTACTTTTTTCTAAATACTATGAATTGCACCGGATTAGTCATGCAAACATCTAGTACCATCTGTAGAATTTTCGGAATAATACTTTGATAAAAAGTGAAACCTTTAAACAAATGGAATTAGCAATTTTTCCTCAGCGGTCGGTAATAACGTTAACAAACATCCAAGTGTCCATACCTTATGTCGGTATGGTAGAATTCGCGCTCTTCATCGAACTACCCAAAGAGCTTCACACTTGTATCATGTGAATTCGGAAGACAGAACATAATTTACACTTGTTGAATAGTGAACTCATTTGTTGGGATCATTGATTTGAGCAAGCCTGAAACTTCTACAATTGAGATATCTGAGGTGGATTGGTAACAAGCTCATGCATGGACAATTCTTTCCAAATATTTTCATTTCAAATTTTTAGCAATTCACTAGTTAATTCGTGTGTGATATCAATGACGCTCTATGTAATGTTAAGTTTCATGTCATTCTATTTTTTTTTTCAGATTTATCTGTCCATCACTGTTGATACGACATTATCATTCAATTATATGTTTTTTTTTCTTCACCTTGACGCAGTTCACTTGGGAATAGATTCGTCTATATACAATAACTGATAGTCACCCTTCAGTTGGAACCCTTCGGGAACTACACTATATTGAGACTAATGTTCGCGACTCTGAAAGCTTATATGCTCTGGATTAATCGACCGATGTCGACTGTCCACCATTGAATTATACCAAAATTCCATGGGGTGTCCAATTATGATGTGGGACTTTCTATGGTCACAAATACTTACAAAGGAAAGCATCGATTGTTATTGTGCTGAGGAGTATGTTCGTCTTTGAATAAAATGAAGTTTTGAAAAGATTGGAAATTATTGATGATGCGGATACAGCCAGGAACTAGTTCACTGATACCAATCAGTGGCTAGAGGATGACGACGAAAGAGCATTAACCAGTTGAACAGTAATGACAAGAACCCCATTCGAATTCCATCTATCGATGAAAAACAACCCTGGAACCATGAACATAAGAATATCAGTTGAGGCTGATGAATTAGAATAAAAACGTTCTCAGAAAGTTAATTGTTATGCACACATGGTATACTACCTGATGATATCGAAATATGTGACATCATGTAACAGGAAACTGAATCCGGGTTTATATACCGATACCAATAAGAAAAATTCTGGGACTTATATATTCATCGATGCATGAATAAAAAATAGATGGTGAACGAAAGGAATGGAAACAAATGAGATAGAGAGATATACATTGACGATATCTTGTGTGGAATTGTGCATAGAAAAATTCGTATCCTTCACCGCATGTGTAAAGAGTTCCATGTTTCATATACGTACACACGTACACATATTCGCTACAGGGAAATGGAATCGATACTTTTGCACGACTAAATCCTACAAAGAGAGTTTCGGCCTCTTCATATAAAATGGTAACCATTCATATATGTATTAAACATTTATATATGTATGTTAAAGAAATGGCTACTGCCAAAGTCCAATTTTGATGAGATAACCAACCAACCCCATAGTACTCGTTGCCATGTGCATATTATGTGAAATGTATATACGTAATGCGGTCCTGTCTATGTCCTCTATACGATGTAGGAATAGAAAAGAAAAAAAGAAATGCAGAAAACTAAAAGAGTGAGACGCAGTAACGAAAAAATAAAGAGAAAAAAAAGGAGAATTGAAAATAAAGGAAAAAAAAAATATCGTTTCTCCCAACGGAGGCAAATCTCTTCTTTGGAACGCGACCATGTGAAATAAGCCAACCGTTGTATGAATACTAACGTGAATACGATGTGAAGCCATCATATATACACGCACATTTCTATTGCGAACACACATTGCGGATTTAATACCCCCAAAAGAGAAGTTGCGAGATGTGTAGATGTCACATGGATGCATGTGGATATATGTGTTTAGGTTTGTGTATGTTTAGATCGTTGAATTTCCGTTCGGTTTGCACATATTCATCGAATATACACTGTGTATTATTTTCATCCATATGTGGTAGCTGTACAAAGCGACAAATTCGTCGTCATAAATTTTGTCAGGGATAATTTTTTTTTCTTTGTGCATACATATATGAATGTATTCCGATCGTGCATGCTTCTGTTGGGATCCTCGTGTTTTAGTGGACTACTAATGAATATCTTTGGCTATTCAATTCTTTTTCATTTCCCATTCATTTCAACTCATTCTCTCATTTTCTCTTTTTCTACAAAAGTAGGATTGTTGTGTGATGACATCGTTTGGCGTTTGAATGAATTTGAAGCATGGGGACTATAGAGATTAATTGGCGATTGATAAATTTTCCCAGTTATATTTTTTTAATGGAATACTGACCATTATACTACCGAAGAATTTTAGGCATATTGGAAAACTCTGCTCGTCATTATGAGCGTGGACATTGCCGTGCGATTAAACGAATTGACATTGCGGAATTGAAAGGTAAGTTTGCATCAGAATATAAATCTTCTTCGTCACATTAAACATTTTACTAAAAATATTTCGAGATTGATTGAATTGCAGTCAGTTATTATTTCACCTTTCAAAATTGTATATCGTTTCATTCATTCATTCGTCAATTTTCCCTTCTCTTTTTGGATTCATTGACAAATAAACTAGTTTGGAATAAAGGTAATAGCATTGAGGATATAATAGAGCAAACTCTATCCAGATATAAATACATATATACAAGTATATACATATAGAACAGTGTAGAATTCTGTGTGGAATAGGGAAACAATGACACAATCAGCCTCTATGTCGTCTTCCCCGCGAAAGGCCGGAAATCAACAGAGGCTCGGACAATGAAATCCGCCCATAGTGCTTGACTACTGCACTACCACCACCCTCAACATCACCACTACCCCCTTCACGATTATTGAACCAAGCACACTATCCATTTTCGACAAACACACACATATATATATATATATA
>JABMBR010004838.1:0-20693 GCA_018881525.1 Meteorus sp. PSUC_FEM 10030008
TATATATATAAACAGATATACATACCGAAACACAAAAGACGCTTTGTAAAACCTGCGCTCGTTTTCTCATGAACACTTCGAGTTGGTTTCACAAGGCCCCTTCGTCTGGGATAAGATAGAGAAAATAGCCGATTGGTCAGGATTGATAACGGCGAACTATTCCCCAGCGATTCCCTCACGTTCACTGTAACAAAAAAAAAGTTTTATATCAGACATATATTTATATATAGATGTAATGTGAAGGAAAGATGAAAGAATTGTTGTCTAGATCTTCGACTTGATTTTTTGAAATGACAATACCGGAATCAGGTAAAGTAAGAAAATATTTCCACGCTTTATACATATTTGAATGAAATTGTTCGTTTAATTATTATTCTGTCATTTCGTTGTTGGTTATATCGCCATTGTTCACAGGAAAATTGTGAAAGAATTAATGGAAAATGAAAAATGACTGTGGAAAAAATATTTGAACCGACACCCGTCAGAGACCAGGACAATTAATTTTTATCTATTAATGTGATCGGTATTTCTTCAATGTGTTAAAATTCTAGTCGTGATGATGATTTTTATAATGAAATTTTGTGAACTACTTTTTATTTTTGTCACGAAAACATCCGCATTCCTATAAAGTATTTTATGTGATAAAATTTTGATATTTCATGTTGAAAGTAACACAATTTTAGAGAAAGAATAATTCCCAACTTTTTCCTATATCGTTCATGTATACTTTCAAATAAATAAAAAAAGTTCAAGTGTTCCTCAATCGTTTGGAGGTTAGAGTGAGACTGGAATGTTTGTTTGCAGATAACTTTTTTCTGCTTACACAATTCGGAAATTTTTTGGAGAATAATGACGATCGAGTGTGCCATTTTTAAAATTCCACTCCACTCCTCAATTCTCGACACTTTATTTTTGCAGCACAATTGTGCTTCGTTTTCTTTTATATATCTACATATAACGTACCAAACACTTTTTAAATGTATAGAATATAAAATATAAACAATGAAAACTATTGTCTGTTTAATTCCCAATTATATCGCGCCCTTTTGTACGCTCTAGACCGTGGTATAAAATCGGCGAGTTTTTAATCCGATGTACTACACATGCGTTTATAGCACACATACACAATTCAAAAGAAAGAATTGACGATGAAGACAAAGGATCCCCTTCAAGAATTGCGTCCCCTTTTCTAACCCATCCGCTACCCGACGCCCTTTCACTCACTCATTCACTCCCTCTCTCTACCACTCTCATCCTCTCTCCCATCGGCTTTTACGTAATTTCACGAGTCCAGAACGAGCCATAAAGAACACACGCAATTAACAGAGACCGTTGTGTGCCTCATCCACCACGGTGGACAGCCTGTCTCGTTATACGTCGTGATTGTTTTGTACAATTATTTTTTTCAATTCATGAACAATGCTCAATGTATGGTCCACAAAAATGAAATAGCCACAATGCCCGGAAATGTATTAATGAAATTAACCACCCATTAGATTAGAGAATGCAAAAATATTTAATGAATAATGGATAAACAAAAGAATTTGCATCAGGAATATTTTACATTCATTTTCACCTTTATGTCACGCAATAACAACAAATCAATTCGATAATAAACAAAAATTATCAACATCCAGTTTCGTTGATACAGTTAAAATGCAATTAAAATTGATTCTCACACGTTTACATAACCCATTAATTATTTTTATCGACGTGTGCTCACCTATCTTCACACCGTTATGTATAAATGATTGTAAATTTTTAGCGTCACATTAGTCTTCATAAAATTCAATTGCGCGGACGACAATAAATGCAGGAAATTCGAGGCAGTAATGACAATTTATTCCACAAAAAAATAAAATTTCTCATGAACGAACACAGGTGGAAATACAGACGTATTTTTGTTTGGCTTTCAACACACGATTCAATTAAACATGACTCACTTTTGTTCATCAGTCCGTGGAAATAGAATGGAAGCGAAATCATGAATTCTGTGAGAGATGTCTGAATATTTGGATTGCAAAAACCAGGCAAGATGATCGATTAAAACAATTTTTTCAAACTTCCATTTATATTTTCGTTTGCATTGATTTATCTATATTGCCTGTTCAAATATTTCATCAATTGGTACCATTTCATATAGCCAGATCGAACACATGAGATTCCATTCTCAAACCATCACCCGGAATTTCACTTGTCAAGAATGTATCGATAATTTTCCAATTTCCTCTCTAAATGGGAATTGGTTTTGCGAAGCAATTGGCGATCTACATCAAGACTATCAACAATTATTTTGTGTATTTCTTGATGTTCCTAACTTGCTAAAAGTGATTGATAATTTGATTCGTCACTACCCCATCAAAATAATTATGTGCCCTCCACGCCATCACAGATTCTCGGTTATACCTTTGTAATTCTCAATATAAAATTTGTTTGAGTATAACTTTTCATCTGTTATATTCTCAAACTAAACACATGATGGTGTTTAACGTGAACCTACGATGTAATGTTTCGTCCTTCGTCGCAGCGGGAATCACAAAGGAGACAAGCACAAAGCCAATACCAAGTGACGCTCGTAATTTTCGCTAAATTATTGGCCACCTATTCTCCCCACTTCGTACTTCTCCTTTCTCACCAGCGTTCCGTACACATTCCCCAAGCGTTAAATGACAAAAGGAAATGCTCTTGCGCTGCCGTTTCGATACTGACCGGTTTACAACAGGTACTAATTGCCAATAAGAAAATTTATGACTGGCAACACGCCAAAAATTGTCCAAGAACAATTTATGGCACCAGTCGGAAAAAAAAAAACACGCGATCATTTCACCTCTAAAATTCCAACTGAAGACTTTACAGACTGTAAATGTTTACAGTATATTCTCGTCATAAATCTAACAAGACAACTCACTCATTTTTTCATCTTTTATTAATATATAACACATGTATATCAACGCACATATGTGAGAACATTGAAAAAGTAAATTGAAGATTTATTTAGCAGTTCAATGACGACATAATTGAATGAATCACCAGATGGTCGTGAACATATTAAACCATTCATTCCCTCATAATATCGTTACAATGGGGCCAATAATAACATTCACTCACGAAACTAATTATTTTCATAATCTGTTCATTGTTGTGCACATTGGGAGAATCAATGAAAAGTTATTGATCAGAAAAAAAAGCAGCCCTGCACCACATTAGGTTGTATAAATCATCGAACATGGATTATTTGTTATTTATTTTATACATAGATGATGGATATATTATGTGAAAAAGAAGACTTTGTGGTGTGATGATAGTGTTCAATCATATTTTATCGTTAATCGTAATGAAACCCATCCATTACACTTTTCACCATAAAATCTGCTTCTAGTCTTCACCCTCCATAATTCCAAAGATATATTCCATGAGCCACTATTTCTCCCTGTCCCCTGCTGTCGAACGATATAAAGTTCGTTTTGTCAATCCCCATTCACTATATATATATATGTATATATTGCCTTCGTAAATTCATCCCATACAACTCACGCGTCCCTCGGCGCGTGGTGAAGGCAATGCCAATATATAGCTGAAGACAACTGGCCACTGAAACCAACAGCAGTAGCAGCAACCAAGCGAGGTACAAACGCAGGGGAATTCAAGATAACTTATCGCCATGGTATCATCCACAGATTATTTTGCAACTTTATTAAAATCACTCACACGACCATTCATGATACGAAATATCGATCGTTGCACTTGGAAAAGTAAAAAAAAAATAAATTCTTCATATAGAATCGTCGACTGTAACGTAAAAAAATAATGAATACGACTGAAACCGTGAGATAAAGAGACAAAGTATTGAAAAAAGAATTTCTTGATAATTCTTGGCTTCTCAACCCTCACCGGGGCTTCTACCAATCGTACCTGTCGAGCTTCTGTCAAGGCTTGTTTCAACTTTAACGTAAATCTCTTTTCCAACTTGAATCAAGACTGACAATCAATGCGAAGATTACGTATTGCCTTGAACCAAGCTCAATAGAAGATCAAACTTGACAAAATGATATCAATAAAAGTCAGTGAGATCACACCCTGGCTAAACAGAAAATACGTTCGATATCCAATAATGAATATACCATTGGTATGAACGAAATTGACGGATTTAATGGTATATCAGAATAAAACAAAGAGAAATAAGTGAAGTGAGGGTGAATCAGTTGGAAAAATTGAAGAACAGGATAAATATATAGAGCGTTTGCCAATATATAGTGCGTTAAACTAATCGATTGTTGACCGAGTTCATTACTGAATACGATTTTATCGATCTTCCTGTATCCTCCAGCTTAAATTCACTACGTTACCCATTCATAATTGTTTATCCATTCAACGGATGTCAATACGAATAATTGATATAAATATGAATGATAGAATTATAGATCCAATTTGCACGCTATTTTTCATTTTCATTTTTTCAACAAAGTGGGCAATAATTTAGTCAATGTGAAAGTGGTTGGGAATGGAAATGAAAATTAAATGACATGGCTTTACTCGATAATAACTCTAATAATTTCCATTAAATTGTTCAATATCAAATCATTTCATCTATTGAATTTGAAACACATTTGTCAACTTGAATTGGTATGGTGTGAATGCGCTGAAATCAAATGTTTGTACTGCTTTGAGTTTCGATAGAAGCGTTCCTAGATTCTGACAATCGGATTCGAGAGGATCCACGTTAAAAGCAATTCCACAAAGTTTCAACCAAGAGCAGCGTGTCAGGGTTTGACAACTATGAAATATTTCAACACATTTCTATTCATGCAGGTGCTGCAACCGAAGCAGATGAGAAACAGAATGGAGATAGATTTTAATTGGATTCATAAAACTTGTTCGAGACGATACAAAAATTCATATGTACGATGATGATGATGTTATTGTAGCACCCGATTCAATCAACAATTTGTGCAAAGAAAAATGAATAAACTTCAAGAAGGGATCATAATAATTTTTCCGATTATGAAATTCACCCCACCCATGCGCAATGAATAGAAACCATAATAGAAACGTTATGCGTGATCCTGATTCATGAAAGTAAAGTATGAAATTAAATATCATCATAATCATTAAATTTATAACTTCATCGGAATTATCTTCAGAAACGATCTTTTTTTTTTCTTGTTCGTTCATAATATCCATAGCAGAGTTTTATCTTTTATCTGGTATCGTGACATAAAGGGCGGGTACAGCAATCGATTTCATGGCACGTGTATTCATCATAAAGACCAGTTAGATCTCGTGCCAGTGGACATGAGGGTAGACCTTGAAACTTCACTGCAGGGACTTTCGTATAACGATATTATATAAATATACATTATGGGTAGGGTATATGTAGCTTTTGAGTGTTTGGTTGGAGGAAACTGGGTGCAACTCTCCCTATTCTTATAACGACGACCCTCAGTCAGTTGCTGTGCAGGCACTACCTAGTCTTGACCCCATGTGCCAGCGTTTCTGCCTGCCAACAAATTTTCATTGCAGCTTCAGCCTTGGAAGCTCATGTAATGCACGTTAAGAGACATATTCATCCCTCAACATAGAAAGCAACGCACAACACTATTATGCATCACCACCGACAACGCCAGGGTTGACCAACGTTGCCACATCGCTGAAACAGTCTCTCATATCAATTGATCAGCCGACTCAACAGTCAATGAACAAAGATGCATTGTATTGAGTGAGTTTGTTATCATGAATGTACAGGTTTGATGAGAATGAAGTAATTTATGTCAATCTGTCAAAGTATCAGGAAAGACAAGAACGCCAAGTTGAATTTTGAAGGAAGATGATGTGCACATAAAAGTACAACAAAACTCAATATGATCTTCTTGATATACTTGGGGATATGTATTAGTGATCATATTTCAAACCCCCCAATCTTTGAGCATGTGGTGAAGGCAGATTGTAGATCGCTTGATGTGAGGTATTACGTTACAATATAAATTGTCCGATAATTAGGAGGGAAATGAGAAAAGTTGAGCAGGCAGTAAAAAGTGTATGAAATTGTGATATTCAGAATGAAAATATGGAAATGTATTGTAGAAGAGTAATAAGTGCTCGTTTGAAACATTTATATTCTTCGATGTCATGATCCTCCTCGTCAGTATTAATATTCTCATTTGAGCTTTGCGTATGCGAAAATGAAACTCTTTCGGCACACGAATACTGAAATTACGTAAACGAAATTCACTTTCTGGCAAAGTACGTTCAATTCTTTTCCTTTTTTTCTTTTTCCATTCGACTGTTTAGTATATTATTCCAAGAATAGATGATGGTCTGATTATTTGTGTAATAGAGAAAAATATCTAAGAAAAACTCTTACTGAAAACATCATAATTGGGGACAGAGTCTCGACTTAAGAGAATATTCTCTGATTGTTTTCAGAACGAATATATAACTGAAGTACTTGAGCTTCTTTCATTGACGTCATTCCATATTATTTTCTTATTTTCATACTTTCAAAGCTGTAGAAATATGCAATTTTATGATTTATTTCAAACAAAGCAAATAATGAAAACAACGATGCACCTTTTTTTTCGCATTATGACATGAAGATTCAAATGATGAAAACCACATTCGATTGTAGCAAGAAAATTTTAGTCGTTCTGTAAAACAAGACATGTGAGAGCAAATATGTTGCGAATGAAAATTGTCATGCGGCAATATTACGGAAACATTTATCACGAGCTATACGTATGTAGCAGGGAAGCTGCCGCAATGGTATTGCGGAACACCACCCTCATCTGAAGCCACACACTGACCCACCCATTGTGTAGTGGTATGAAACAATGTTGCCGATTCAAGACAATGTGAAAACATATCTACAAGAGGGCGAAAGTATGCGGAGCGCATTAAACAACCCCTCCAGTAAGTTGGAATTCAAAAACTCATAATGATGATCCGACACGCTATATTGTCCCATGCACTTATTTCTCTTTTAGGTTATTTCCGTTTGTACAGCTTTACAATTTTCGGAAGGGACGAACTTAGTCCCCCTGACCATCGTTACTCAACAATTATCATCTCAGGGTCATCAGAACCAAGTCACAGTGGAACATATTGGCAGAAAAATCTTTAAAAAATGTCACATAAGGAAACAAAAAAAGAAATTTCGTAGAATTTTTTCAAACAGAATTTTTTTCTATCAGAGAATTGTCTAATATTTGAATATTATTATGTAAAATTTCATGGGTTTTAATTATTCATGGTTCTATCGAACACAATGGAAATTCCATTATTACAATCGATAGGGAAATGATACCGGAGTAATCTCATTTGATCTGCAATTGATTGGAGATTATGCGCATGCTATCAACAAATTACAAACGATTAATTTCAGAAGTCTGAAATTCCCTTGATCTCTCTGATAAACTTTGGACTACGAGGTGGATCATGTTATTTTTGGCATTCGAAGGTTCATTTATCACAATTAGAGATTTGAGTACACAACTGATATTAACTCCAATAGCTAAAAAGGACGCAATAAAAAATAATATTTTTCTTTTTTTGCACGAACAAAATAACAAAATTTTCTGAACGTGCTGTTGCGATAAAGCGCGAACAATTCATCATTATCATTAGAATATTTTTTTATTATTTTGACTGTCAACGTGGTTCATTCATATTTTTGATTTCTCTTTTGAAACAATCTCCATTGTTAAAGATCCATCCGCTATTGAACTTGAATAAGTTATAAGAATAAAAATGTTCGTCACATATTACGAAATAAACATACTCATCACCACGAATGAATCAACGCGTGTCAATGATATTCTATATCGCAATTAAAATTAATGTCACGGTCCATATGGCGTATCAAATAGGTACAGCATATAAGCGAAAAAAGAAGATTTATGTGATGACCGGCGAGTTTCTATTTCAAAATCCTCGATGATAACGCGTGATGGGTTACTCAAACCAAATATTTTCTTAGATCATCATTCACTGTGGCCTTGGTTTGACCACCCTCGGCGAGAAAAATGTTTGAAATTCGACAGAACCATCGACGTCTTTATGTGTATATACACCGTATCTCCTTGAAACTTCACACCATAAACAATAGAAGAGGGGGAAGAGAAGAGCAAAGAAAGTGAGACTCGATGAGACTATCAGAATTTAAAGAGCAGGTGAAAACTCTAAGGGAAGACTAACGTATTTATTGCTTTTTGTGGTCATTATAGATATACCCTGGACCAGGCTCATCGTAAAACGTTAACGCAGAACGGCATAAATTTCCCAACCGCCATTTCAGTAGTAATAATAAGATTCGACCTTTTAACGGTGAGACCATAGCAATGTATTGGTATAATTTAGAGTGTTCCAGTGAACATAAACTTATTGATGGTTTATCGATGCTATTTTAGAACCAATCTCACTCCAAGAAATTACTGTTGCTCTCTATTCCATGCATGATAATTGTTTTCCGAATATACTCTAACTAAAATGCTTTCATATAGATTCTCTAACACATTTTCGAGTGCATTTTCCATCCATATTTCGTTCATTTTTGCAAATGTATTTTCATGTGCTAAAATCAATTCATTTTAATGGACGTCATGTGCACGTGAATCAAATTGAATACACGAACGAATTGGATCACACGAGAAAGGAAGTGAATATGAAACCAATGTGGAAAATGATGTCAGTATACACGAGGCTCGTTCGTGAAAATGAGATAACTCTCTTGATCATGTTCATCCATGTTGCTGTGTGATATTCAGAATTTATTACAAATTTAGGAGTGTGGAAATTATATTCCACGTTCAAATGAAAAAATTTGATGATGAAAATGAATGACTGTGCAACTAAATCCAATCATACTGGTTGGGTTATCAAAAGGAGAACAAAAACACTCTGGATATGATTGTTTTTATTATAAAAAATGTAATTTTCAATGTCATTCTTCAATCAAACTCAGATGTAATTTCCAGACTTACCCTGAGGAGAATTCATATGAAAATATGCTGAAATTTTATTAAAAAAATTATTCCAATATAATTGTACAAAAACGACCGTTTTTCGAATGCTCACGATGGCGTTCGCTCTTGAGTCAATTTTCGCTTCACTTTGTTCAATCCAACACACATTTTGTGAGTGAATATAATCCAATCACTACTGTGCAATCCACTCCACTCTGATAAAGCTGCATCAATCAACTTCGAATGATGATGGAATCAGCGAGTTTCGGTGAGTTCATTACAACCCTACGTTGGATTCATGGATCCATTCAAATGAATAATACGTGAACCAATATAGACTGAAATAAAACTCCATGTGATTGCATTGATTCGTCAATAATAACAAAAAATTCACGTTCAATTTCCATTCTGAATTGTAACGATGATTGTTTGAAACAATTCAAGTTGAGACGTACATTTTTCAGAAAATACTTTGGTTCCCCCATCCAGATGAATTTTCTACCAAAAAACTCTTCTGTATGAAAATTCCCGAGAGCGTGACAACACTCTCGACAAAATCCAGAAAATATTGAGAAACGAATGAATAAAATTTTCATCAAACATTTTAATTAATTTTTTTCACAATAGAAAACCTCGAGTTCTATTCCATCATGACTGATAATAGTCTTTGTATACTATCAATGGGCATGAGATATCGAATAATAACGCCCGTTCTCAATCTATAAAAGCATCGCTGTAATTTTCTTATTTTTTTTCTTCTCTCCATTCTCACAACAACCCAATCTATAAAGATGTATTTAATAATACTGACAGATAATTAAGTTCATTGTGCAATCTTCAGGATGTCATAATAGTTGTTGACGCTACTATGAACCGATAATCATTGAAATTGATCGAACATTATGAGTAATAAAGGTCATGGTGATGTTGCCAACCTCAACACAACCTTCGGAAGTAATCCCATTAAAGTCGCGAAAGTAGACAAGTACAAGTTGAGTAAAGATATTAATATTGTGTGTGTGTGTGAGAGAGTGTGTATTATCACAACTACGGGATAGCTGACAAGGATATGGGAACGACGTTGATCCCCAAATCCGAGTATTTATCAAGACAATTATCGCATGAATAATATACAGTTTCTTTCAATACTAATCCAATCTATCACAAGGTCTTTTCCTTTCGCTATATAATTACAAACCACATCTTCTCTGTTTTCATCACGTGATCCACCAAGGATCAATGCAATTGCAATTTGTATTTCACTGTATTTTATATAAAAAAGAAATTTTAAAATTATTAATTTATTAACTAGATACTGCGAATGTTCTTTTTTTCTCGTGATGAACTTTTATTTTCTCAACCGTCTTTCGCTTGAATCGATTTTGCAATTTAATTTTCACTCTGAAGTCGACTTTATATCGTTCGCGAAAATTTAGCCTGTTTGCTAATCACAGCATTTATTAAATTCATACTAAATATTTGACGAGAAAATTAGTCGACAACCATTTTTGTTCACGTGTAAAATTTATAACTGCGTCCACATCCTGTCTATATTATTTTTTTTTCTTTTCATATATCGCCAATTTATATCATCCTATTGTCATGGAACATGGAGTTTTGTAGAACATCGGAAACTTTATAATAAAACATAACCGTCGAAGAAGTGATAAGGGTGTGGGGGATAAAGCGGCAAGAAAGAACGTTAAAAATGATAAAAATGAAAACGACAACAACAAGTGAAGAACTACCGTTTGTCGGTGCTATGAGGCAATGTGATGATGCCGCTGCCGTATGAAGAAACGATGTTACATCTATATAAAATGAAAATGGAAGTGAGGTGAAACGAAGGAGCAATAACAAAGAGAAAAAAAAAAGTTCAGCGGAAAAGACAAAGAACTGAGAAGAACGTCCCACGTAATTAGTCTGGGAGAAAAAAATAAAACGAAAGTGGGAACAAGAATTAACTAGATAAAAATTGTGATCAAAGGAAAAATGGAGCACTTTGTTTTATTGTTTTTCTTTTCCTGTTATCATTAAGGCTTATCACGTATATTCATTCGCACGTATTTACATATACAATAAAATGTAACAGCGATGAGTAAACATTTATCAATAAATTCGTACAGAATGCAGATCATTTGTATAAATATTCATAACTTACGTACTCATCGACATTATCATAAACATCGTCAATTCGCAAATACTGTGCAACATAAATTTTTATATAAAAAATTTGTGATTATCAAAACTATGAAAAAGTATTTACTCATTCCACTTTCGTGTACAATCGAATGACTCGCAATAATTGTAAAACGAATGCTACGTAAAATTCAGAATTTTCATTTACTCTGTGTATTTTCTCTTTAATTATATTCAATTTCATTAAAATTACAATTTAATCGATCGCCAAATGTGTTCATAATGATTATAGATGTGAAAGATTCGCCGTATAAACCACATTAACGTTTACATATGTGTTTCCACATTTTTTTTCCATCATGCCGTTTTGAATGAGAATAAAAAAAAAAGATATTCTGACGATCGCCGCATATAGATTAATCTAGAAGATAAATCGAAAGTGTAATTATCAGTAAGAAAACGTACGCAACTTGCGCCACTCAATATAATGTGAATGTCCATCATGCTATCACACGAACGAGCTAAACGGACTTCTAGCATAGAACTTTTAGAATAACTCACGGCAATAAGTTGCTATTCATGGCTTAAACGTGAGTAGGCCAAGAGAGCTCCCTACAGCCTCACCAATTGTGCAATCCAGCAATTATCGACCTGCGCAAGTCTATACGGCCTTTCGCACGCGTGTTGATGGAAAGAGAGAAAAATGTACAACCTTATAACTCGCTGTTATAGACAGACTTTCGAAATTCCTCTCTAATGCTGGGAAGCGACGTATATGGCTAATAGGGAATGTCTCAAGTCGTCATGACACTCGAAGAAAATTACTGTACATACATAACAAAGAGTGAATTACATTTGTTTCATTCCATTTCATTTTGTGCATATGTGTCACTGTGTTGATGAACATACGACACAACTAAGTCCAAATTTCTTACAAACTCCAAATTCACAATTCGTTGTTCTCATAAGTTTCGCAATTCCCAACTTTATTCGCCAAGTGTTTTGTCAATTATGGTTACATACTGAATGCTCTTGATGGGCCGTTGATTCTAATGCTTGGTTGCTTCAAATAATCACGACTTAGTTCAAGACTAATTTCAGAGTGAACATAATGACGAAAAAATTCCTATAGGAAACTGTGTCAGCCAACCTAAATTTGGTAGGTGGAGAATAATCCAAGATAACTAAGCAATGAAGTGTTTTTGTTATTACAATAACTATGAACGGTAAACTTGTGACTTCACAATAGTCAAGTTGTCGCTTGATGTATATTCAGAGTGTTATAAGAACATTGAGGAAAGCAGGTACAGCACATGATGGTGAATGATGTTTTAATATATGCAAAGAGAAATAATATGCAATGAAATTAATTTTAGTGGTGAGTTTGAATCATGGTAAAGTTCATTTCATATTTTTCTACACATTAATTACCGTGACGTGGGTATTTCTAACAAGTCTGTGGAATTTTGATGTATGATAAATAGTGCAAGAATAGAATACTCGCGATATTGAACAGCATTCCATGAATTTATCCAGTGTTGAAGATTCCACTTCTATAATTAACAACGTGGAAACTAATGAGTGTACGTTCGTTCATTCATCATAACCCTCTTCATTGTCACCCTCACGACTGTTCAATTACGAAATAAAAATTCTATGATGCATTGATAGCAGCATTACATTGATGAGAGGGTGAGTCACAAAATGTAAGACATTTTGTAGCTGAATATTGAATTGAATTTGTTGAACCATAAATGAATACCAATAATGAACATTAACATAGTCACTCGCCATATTCATCTGAGTGTAATATGATAAGCAACAAGGGATTGACTTGAAACTCGCGGCTGGATAGAGGTCAATGTATATACATGAAGTTTGCATTTTGATAGATGTTCGTATTCATTTTGTAAACATCTATACTGTAACTTTCTCTAATATTACGTTGATATAATATACCCCGAAGAGAATATTCCAAGCGTAAATATCAACCATTTTGATTAGGCAAAACATATTCGCGAGCACGAGATGAGCGTCACAAAGTTTGTGGAGTAACTTGATGATGACTTCAAGAATAATCCACGACAATGAATGGATTGAATTAATTTGAAAATTGAGCGAATCTCATAGTCGAAGGAAAATTCGAGATTTTAACTTGTTTATCTTGTAGGTAAATACAGAAAGTGCCATAGCAATGGATCGTAGACCTATGGCAGTATACCATACAAGATACGACTTTACCGAAAGTTGCCCTGAAGCCAAAGGGTCTTATTTACTTTTGCGTCGTATCATACCACAATCCTCAAGCCACCTCAATAGCGCAAGTATATCTTCAACCGTGCGTTAAATTCCTCGAGGGGATTGTGCCTGACATGCTCACCAACCTTCATCTCCTTCTGTTCATTCTCTTACTACGCCTTCGCCTCATCAAACCATCTAACCAAATACATACATACATTTGTAACGTCATGCACATAAATTTAATTTCATCCAATAATCAGTGGTTTGTCACCAATTCGTTAACACGAAGAGGAAAAAAAAAAAAGCGAAAATTCTGACAAAAAATTATTACTCAGCCAACGAAATGAAAAACACAAAAATTATCCTCGCTATGAAATGTTGAGGTTACGAAAATGAAACAGGAAACGAGAAAAGGAAGAAACGGAGAGGAAAGGATTAAAGATGAATAGATAAATAAACAAAAGTAAAAAATGAAAATGTGCACCAACGAGTGGCAGTGAAATATCGCAGCAAGATTTCTGTATAAAAAGAATCGAGTGGGAATATAATCAAGAGGAAACAGCACGTCGAGGTATGGTCAACGCGATCCGTGAACTAAGCACATACGTGTTTGACGGCGGATTTATCTTGGCACACTTGGAGTATGGAACCCAAGCGAGATAAAACGTGCAGAGCGCGTGGTGGCTGATAAAAAGCGTCGCTCCTCGTTATCGGGCATGCAGGTACCCTTAGACTCATTCTCCCCGGCATCCGATGGGATGCCCGGACGAGTGGAGATAAGAGTACAAGGTAAAACTGGAGAAAAAAAAAGGTACACGACAGTATATGTAACTTTAAACTGTTCCGTTGTATTTGTAGTTTTTTCGTTTTCTATTGTATTCTCTCAAATTATTTTTACGTGCTCTGCTCATTTTGCCTATTGCTCATTCTAAAACTCAACTTCTTCCACCATTAAATGTCATATTGAATTTTTTTATAAATATTTACACGTTCCACATTGCGGTGGAGCCAAATTCAATAATTTTGTTTTACGTGGGTACAAAACACGAAGCTGACACTCAATTCTTCTGATAGTACGCTCTCAATTTCAAATTAATATGACATGTGGAAAATAGTTTGATATTGGTGAATACTGAAAAGGAAGCACCAACGTCGTTATGAAGAACTGGCGTGCTCGCAAAGATGTGCTATTCAAATGTCTCGTTGTTTTCAGGCAAACCATATGCGACTAACGTTCCGAAATTTATATTGTTCATGCAGTTTTTATTCGTGTCGCAGAATATTTTTGAAACGATGCTCATAAAAACAATGGCGCACATTTTTCCACTTCTCTGAATTCTGAGTTGAATATATTTTGTTATAATAAAACCTTTTAAATCATCTTGCATGAATTACAGAATGCCAATGTACGAATGTCCATGCGCAATGTGCATCCATAATACAATTCCTTCGCCCACACCTTCATTATAAACAATTCAACTAAGAATACTATTCGTAGAGAAAAGTTTCTAATTTTTCATGACGAAGGATTGAAATGTTTATCATTGATAGCGGGATTTAAATCAAATTGTCGATTTTCATTGAGTTTTAATGTGAAACTCAAGCTCATCCCAGAAATTAACAACCAACTATTTCAAAACTCAACGGACTGCGGTTTGATTGCTCAATTTTGATGATATCCCAACAAATCTTTCAAAAAATCAAATAGGAATGGAACAAAATTAAAAATTTCCTCACAAGAATTAGCAACCAAACTTCAAGAGTAATGTGAACACCCAAGTTATTTATCCTCACAAAAAAGCCATCGTTGCAGAAAGATATGTGAAAGAGAATAAAAAAAAAACGACAAGAAAAAATAAGGAATAATCACCAAAATAATACATCAGTTCGTACACTTTGATCTGGATTAAAATGTGTTTGTTCATTAGAACAAAGGATATCACGTGCATATGGTGATAAAGTTGTTTTTATCACACGGCTTATTCACGCCGGTCGTGAAGCTTATGGGAATCTAGAAGTCTGATAAGAAGAGCTCGCGAGCAAGATTAACCTCGAAAGGGTGCTTGGAAACGAGCGCACACAACTACTGAGATAGCTGAGTAACAGGAATTAAATTTAGTTGGTATGGGATAGTTTTCAACTGTGCTCACAGAGCTAGCAAAAAAAGTAATCTATTCTTACACATTCATTGAAGAAATGGCGCTGTGGCACGCACGAGTGTCGATTATTGTTATAACTCCTTCCATTTACAAATACACATCATAACCTATCCATACATGTGTCAACATGGTGTCTTTGTGAATGTTCTGGTTCACTGATTTCAACACTGACTCTCCAGCCATGTTATTTTGATAGGAATGAAGTTCTAGACGTGGAAATAAATTTGAAACAGTTGCACACATATAACTATGCAGTATTTGTATTATACTTAGGATAAAACTATTTTGACTGTGCACACAAATAGACAATGGAAACTTAACTATCGTTGAAATATCCGTTTGTTCTGATTGTCATCAGCGTGACGGACAGATGGCCAAACAGTAGATCCCCATCGGGTTCACGTTATACATACATGTGCCCTGGTTATTGTGATTGAAATCTTCTTGTTTCTTACTCGAGCTGAACGAAGCTGATAAGTCAATGGTGTCTACCATGTATATATACAGCAAGTGGGTGAACGAATCCCACGAAGTTCGTTACGGTCAAGTAACCATCACGTGTACATATCCATGATACCACAAATTTCTGATAAAATCTCAACACACCCAACCTTCAGTTATCCTGCCGTTAAGCTTTATGTGAAACTTCACATGAAAAAAACATCAATTGCTCATCAATTTCTGTAAATAATATATTACGAGTTGTATATAACTATTAAATTCGTCCGACATTTACTTCAGTACATTCGACTTGATTTTACCATTTATTCTGTACTGAGAAATATACTCATGGCAATTTCACACAGATAATTAAATATGGAGGCTTAAGTTCACTGAATTATACTTGAATATCAGTTTGAGATGTATCTTGGAATGGTTACTGAATAATAAGAGGATTTATACACGAATATTTTTGTATCTTCAGTTGAAATCGTGACAAATGCCAATTTAAAATTTATTTTCTATCAAATTTCATTGAGATATTATCGAGAAAAATATTTTGTGAAACTAATAACGAATTGGATTGTTGTTGAATTGGATATCTCATGGGATCTGAAGAGAAACTACTGGGAAGTAAGGCAGAAATAATTATGAAAATTGCATTTTTCATCATCGTGTCGATCCTGAAAATTTAATGCGGATTCGCAGTACAAATATTTCTAAAATATATTTCTATAAATTCGACATCGTTGAAAATATGTTTGAATAATAACCGTGAAAAATTCGAATAATTCCATGAGCATTACGCAGCAATAAAAATTGTTGAGAAATAAAAACGAAATGAAGGTAAACAAAAAAAGTGAAATAAATTATGAGAAACTGTGTTATGCATCGACAGATTGAAATCCAACATCATAACAAACAACCAATCAATCCTACTCGTGCAAATCTAATTTTTTTTTTTTTCAATTGAAAAACAATTTGTTTGGTGAAAAAAATTCATGATACCATCATTGGATTGTGTTTTCCAATTTCCTCAATTGTGTATTGTCGGAAGGTAGAATTCAATTCCGTTATTTGTTTATAGAAAAATGAATTAATGTGATCTCTCCAATTCCTATATTCAATCCACTGGAGGGAATTAATGTTTTGTAAATTTTAATCCAATGAAGAGGACTCATTTGTTTCATCTCCAGAGTAAAATGGAATTTCATATAAACAAAATATCAACAACGAACGAATTCACTGCTACTGTGAAATACAAAAGTAGTTAAATTATTATTTCCACGAACTTAATTACCCAAACTTTTGAAGTAAATTCACAACTCATGAACATCCTAAATTGATCAGTTTTTTTACAGATCTCCCATATATTTCAAACGAAACACATACAAGCATCATAATCCACTGAACAAACATCATTATGTCAAATTAATTTACATCATACGCTATGAATTCTATATATCTATATATTGATTGAAATGTTGTGTTTTTGAGGATATGGATGTTTGAACGAGTAAACAGCAAACTCCAAACCGGATATTCAACTCTTGGTCTGTGTGGTTGTGGCAGTATCATTTCGAGATACTGCTCAGCCACGATTTTGTGTCACACATATATATCTGTAAGTTAGTCTACACTGAAGTAACATCAGACAAGACGACAAAATTGTTGGCACATCATTTGATAAAACGATGCTCATGCATAGCTGGAATATCAATTCTCCACTGAAATTTCCGGATATGTGATATGTTATTTGAGTGCGGCACGATGCACTGACACAACTGGAATAACGCAAACATTTATGCATGACTGAAATATTGTTGTCTAATACGCATTGTCACAAAATCTCTCGAATGTCGATGAATATATGGCATTGCGTGTAAATCTCTCGGGCGCTATACAAAGCGGAAACTATCGATGATAGTACACTATTATATATCCGTCATGAAAAAGCGATCACAAGCTCTAACGTGCATGAAGTTCGCAAAAAGAATAGTAAAAAAAAAAATAAAACTATGACGCAGCAGTACCATTCAAGTTGTACTTTCATAGCGAGATCGTTCGCGTATTCCATTTGCACAACTGGGACAACGACACGAATAAATTCAATATTGTATTTCACTTCAACTTTTGTACGTCTCACACATCTTCCTCTTTCGCTCTCACATTTATGTACACAGACATGTGTACGTCCGATGATGGGTCCACAGCACAAACCGCCAGGAATTCGTTTGGTATCCTGAAAAACTTGGATAAAAACGTTTTCCAATCCATTTACAATTGCACCGGCCAAGAAATCGTTCACAATTTTTAGTCAACAGTTTTGAATTATTTTCTCCTCATCCCTTGTGTATTCTATGATAGCATACGTCTCTTAACTCACCCACGAGACCTCCACTTGGATTTATTCTCAACCTATTGGGAAGAGTACGTAATATCCCCAAAGAATTTCCTTGAAATGTCCTTTCACTTCTGTATACACCAATAAATTGATGAAATTTATTCATTCATTTTTATTTCCACGTTACGCTGTGATTCTTTCCATTTTTCTCCATTCTAGAATAAGAGAAAAAAAAATACCTAACGTTTCTCCAAGATATATTTTCCCATCACATACATTCAATCAACTTTAAATGACTCATCAATATATTCCGTCAACGATACTGCAATAAAATCAAATTTTATTATCCAGCTAAATCATTTTCACATTCAATATCTATGCTGCATTCCATCAATGTTGGTTTACACGCGAGAAATATGTTTTCCATAGAATGGTATACACGTACACCTGTGAGTGGTGAAATACCAAAGCCAACACGATTACTCAGCTTGGAGATTCGCAATCGACATTCTCTTTCTCTTCCTTTCAATTATTCGTCTCTCTGGATTACCGTTCGATGGCAAAACCACCTCATCTTACACCACGCACATGCTCTTCGTTACTGCCCCCCCCCTCCCCCCCCCAAAGTATATCTACGAATAGATACAGAACATTGATGATGTAGCAATATACATCGCTGTATTCTTCGCGTGAACAACTGAGCTCTATTGCAGCATTACTGCCACATATTCCAGCTGGAGTGTACCAGAGCAGAGAATTCTTGTCTATCTCAACTTCGAGTAATGTGATATATTTAAGCATTATGAATCACAGAAATACGGGTAGAATTGACTACTCAACGCCAATACATTCAACTGAACGTTGCAATGAAATTGTAATATCAAATTCGCAATTAGCAATTTTATTATTTTACCAGTTTGGTATTTATTTCAGTTAGTTTTGGTACACACAGAAATTACTCGAATGATATTTTGATATATTCTCAGTATATGATAACGGTGAAAGAAGAAGAAAAATAATTGACGTAGACCTGATAATTTTAGGGTAGAATTGTTCAATGTCTGAATTGACAATGTGAGTTCCAGATGAATTTTTCACATTGCCTTGTGCTTTTGTATGTTTTTTCGTCAAAATAGTATTTTTATGAATAAATTTTAGAAAGTTTATTAAATTTGTTCATCATCCCTCAACATGAGAAGATGAATTATCCATCGCCATTGTTCAGCTTTCTAGTTCAGTATTATTTTTTTAAACTGAATAACGAACTGTATCACAAAGAGATTTATAAAAAAATGATGATGCAATAGTTTTATGGATTATATTTCTCAGAGGGTGTTTTTTTTTTTTTGATAACTAATGAACTCTCCTTGAAGCTGAAAACTCTCAATCATTATAAAGTCGAAATGTGTTACGATAAAGACAGCGTAGAATAACGGTCTCAACCCTCGATTTACTCGACTTGATTCGGGCCTGATCTGATATAATAGGTAACGTCGAATCCACACTGGATAACAACCCCCCGAAAATTTCTAGTCGAGTAGGAAAATACGAAATTACGTAATTTCCCCAGAGAACGTCGGACCCTCAAGCAAAACTAACGCACCATTCTGTTTCTGTATTATATATCTGTATATGCAGAGCGCAATCCAAGCGAATTTCACGTCAGTGTAGTATATGAGAATTTCATTTCGTATAGTCAAGTTCTTACTAGAATCTCCTTAATTCTTTTGTGATATTAAATTAGAATTCACGCAGATAAATTTCAAGCCCTGTGAATACGAATGATGAAAATAATATAAAATTTACCTCTATCATTTCACTGTTGTGCCATGTCATAACTTTTTATCTCTCACAACCGCGCAATTTTTCTTAATAAAATATTTCAACAAATTTGAATGAAATCATTTCTGTATAACAATTTGAGAGATGAATTCCAATGCAATTATTCTTGCAATAATTGTTTTCAAAATGAGAATAACAATAAAATGCATAAAGAGAAGATAAAAACACAAAACGAAGTAAAAGTATGAAAAATCTGCATAAATCGGCGTGCGGGGGTTGCATATTCGTCGCGACGCCACGTCTGATGGGGCGTGTCTAGATAAAACAACGAATGTTTCTCCACTATAGATGTATATAGCCATATCCATATAGCGAATATGGAGACAGTGAGAAACGAGCGCATCGTGACGCGACACAAGTCCTCGTCGAGCATATGCATAGAATCGCGTTCTCGTCGGTCCACCAAACTCGTTGAATTAATTAGCCAACTCGACGATTTAATTATCCAGTTGAGGGCAAGCGAAAAGTTGAACGTCTGCCTCGTGCAACGTTAGGCTACGTATTAGCCTAATTGAATTAACGGCTCTGCAGACCATCTACACACACACACACATATATATATATATATAT
>JABMBR010004839.1:0-74947 GCA_018881525.1 Meteorus sp. PSUC_FEM 10030008
ATATATATATACATGTATTTATGCTCTTGAAATACGCAGAAAATAAATGCACACTCTCAGCTCTTCGGGTTTATTTGTTTATCTGCTTTCCCCCTCTTGGGAAATAACACAAAATAACATTCGGAGGCACAAAGAATAGGAATATTAAAAAGACTCAAAATATAATCTCATCAAATGATCATTTTGAAATGGGGCTTCTGAATCATTTTGTTTATTTCTTTCACCCAAGCTTATTTTGTTTCCGTGGTGTCGTTTTGGTGTGCAAGTCAGATTTGCCAATGCGAATATCATCTCAGTTATTCTACATTGCACAACCTGTGCAAGTGGTGATATTAGAATGAGTGAAGTGAACACAAGAACAAAGATTTGGAATATAATCATCAAAAGTGGTAGAATTATGCTATGAAATATCCGTTGATGCTTCAATGTGAAATCTAAGTTTGACTATAAACAAGTTTCGAGTATGGTAAGTTATTTCATTCATTAACAAGTTTGTGATTGAGTAACAAAAATCACGTCACAGTTGATGATGGAAAAGGGATAATTAAGAATTCATAAAAGTTTATGAGAAGTAATGCAAGCACTTTCACTCATTAACATCTCAATACGTATGAGTAGTTGAGTAACTCATAGATATTTTCTGCACACTCATTCAAATTCATAATGCATTATCACTTGCGCTATAAATTATCCTGTTCGTATAAAAATACAGGTTAGTTTTTCTCTTGCAAACCTGAGGAGATGCATTGCGCGTCAATAGATATGGCAAGTTGCACTACCAGTCGTGTTTTAGGTTCGTCGACAGAACATTTTCATCTGTTCTCTTGGATTTCCATACTTATTCGAAAAAAATGGCAAAAACTATATTTTCATTTCATTTATTTTTCCCAACCATTAACGAATAGGAATGAACTAGAAACGATTCTGTGCACGACTACTAATCACCAAATATTTTTATTTAATGTTATATGAATTGCATTGGCTCGAACAATTCAATTAAATTACTCAACAATTAATGGATTCATTCCAGAGACAAGTTTTGACTTTTCATATATTTATTCAATTAGAATAAGATGTAGAGAATGACAATATCAAACTCGAAGAACAAGGTCGGGTTACCTTTGTGGAGTTTGTTCAAAACCTTAAAATGCAATTTAAGACTGGTATTTGCAGAGCTCTCTTATATTACGTAGTGTAAATTTTAATTGTGCAGCTGCACAACTGAACAATGGTGCTAAAGATGACAGTTTATTTCCATGGAATTATTCGGGGTTTTCGGCGAAACATGAAAATGAGACTTTACAATGTTGAAGTCAACATTGGAATTTCTCATCGGCCACGAATGGCTGTATTTTGGTTACATATATTTGGATGAATATCCCACACTTTTTTTTTTTCATTTTATGTTTAGCCGTCTACAAATGAATAAATGAACATCATGTCATTGAAGTGGTGGGTAATCATGGAATTCATTGCGCAAACGTTCAGACAAGTGTGAAGTAATAAAAAGAAATCTTGTAGTGACAAACAGTTGATTAAGAATACAGTTCAGTGTTGTTGCATGAATATTTACATCTCTGGCTTCGCCCACGCTTCTTTATAACGCGTAGGACATGTGGTACCATTCGAATGTTATTTGTCACTTATTATTCATAATAAACCACGATCTACTGACAATGAGCTAATGTAACAAAAAACATTTATATACAGTGAAGTATTTTTTTCGTGCTCTAGATTATTTCGAATACGTTTATGCATTATTTATTACGGTAGCGGGGGGTTTATGAATCAAAATTAGGATTATAATGGATTTTTGTACGTTCACAAATGAATCTTTAATTCATCTGTGAGGAACAGGTGGTTCCTTTTTCCAGATACCTCTGCCTCGTCGTATTTATTGAATTCTATTTTCCTTCAGATCATCAGGCGATTGCATCATACAATTTTCCATCAGAAACATATTTCAAATCTTGTCATCGAAGAATACAGGAAATCAGGTTGGTAGATTGTCAACTAAGATCATCAAAAAACTCCATTTTCCGTCACTTCTAGAGAAAATCTCGATCAATTCGATTAAAATTATTCTCTAATTATGCTCCACTTTTATAACAGTTAGTGAAGACAATAATTTGTTCTGTCTGAGACACAAGAAATGTCACAGACTGCACCATCGATATTTGATATTTCGATGAATTCATTTTTTCGTTTTTTTGAAAAAAAAACATTGGCGTCTCGAACCTCTACAATTTCATTTTTATTTAGCAAACAAGTTCTAACATTCGAGTTGATACGATAATGTTTTGCATTTATTCATTGTCAACTTGAAACTCACTGAAGAGAATCAATTGGATGAAAATGAAAAGAAGAAATATTAATTGTTTCATTCAGCAGTAATGCGTGATTGATAAAATTCATACCAAATGTTATAATTTTATTGAAAGTGAATGTGTCTCGTGTATATTCAAAAAATCGTCTCGATAATCATATCCATATGAAACCACCTGTCTCACAGCCAACGCATAAGGGAGGTAGCGCAGCGAGAAATGTGATTTATCATTCTTCTCGTCGCATTGAGCGTGTGGTCGCTTTAAAAATATTCATCGTGATTGTTTGTCACGTACAGTATATTATTGTTCGTGGTTATTATTGTTCACCAATTTATACAATGTAAATAGTTCGACAGCATTCACACTCCATTGTGTTTTCAATACATGCACATAATTTCTTTTCCTTTCTCTAGATATCCGCATATTCATGTTTGGTGTGGTGATTATAATTGAGCTGTTCAAGTATGATATCAATTATTCATGTTTTTATCGTTGGAATCACTAAGTGAACCATGAAGTTGAATTTTTGTCAATATTCGATGGAATAGAGATCAATAATTTACGTACATCATGTCAGTAAATTGTGATGGGAAATGAGTTCATGTTGCTGTGAAGGAGAAATTTATAATTCGATTGAATCGTTTATTCATCTGATTTTTCTTGTTTTTCTCTCATTCTGATGTACAACAACTAGCAGGAATCATGAGGAGATATTCTACATCTGAACGACAAAATGAGGAGATTTTTATCGTAAATATTTCTCTTGAGCATCCTCAATAATTCATATAAATGAGCGAAGAATAAAATCACTGGAATCTATTCTGACATCAATTTTCATGGTCATATTACGTCATATACAGAGTTTCAATTGTCACAGATACACAGAGATTTATATTGGAATGAAATGTGAGACAGCAGAAATTATTACACGGAACACAGAAGACGAAATATTAAATCAAACAACACAAGAAGAAGCGTTATGAAAAGGTCAAAGTCATGGGATGGAAATAGATTGAATAGCGTTTCCACAATTCTCCATACCGAGATTTAAATGGCAATGTGTAGCGAGTGGGTGACAATTAGTCGGCGAAAATATCTCGGAGCACACTTTGAGTATCGTCACAGATGATCATACCAACATAGCACGGAGCGAAAAAGCTTCTTTCTCATCTTACATATTTTTCAACTCTTTATTCAATTGTTCACTGGAATACTTTCTAGCGAGACCTCATTCCTTTGAAGAATACTGGGACGATTTATTGTGGCTATATGCACAACACAATTCACATTCACAAATAAACGTGAAACATTTCGATATACGAAGGTACAAATAATGACAGCTTCATAGGACTTCACTCCAAGGTATTGTCCTCACATACTCTATGACAAAGAACAAAAGGCATCTCACTTGAACGACATATGACGCAAAATCAGATTCGAAGATGTAGATGAAGTAGAGACAAGGACGAAACATCGTGCGAAATTTTTTTTATATCAGGTTATTTGAATTTGTAATACAGAAAAAAACCGTTCACACAATCAATTAGCCGCGGCGTTTTTTCTCGATTCTCTCACCCGATATTTGCGACGAAATTTGTTGCGAAAAGCGAATATTACAGATTGAATTAATCATAAATATTTGTTGTGTTTGATAAATATTGAGTTCCAAATTGTTGAAAATCTCAATTATCACGGATAATTGTCATTTTTAGGAATTAATCCCCAAAAAAATCAGAATACAGTGATAAAAAGCAGATTGTGTCATGCCGTATCATCTCTACTACAGAGATTGGAATAATTGCTGGTTTAATGAACAAAAAACAAACTCAAAACGTTTTCTCACAATTCTGCACGCCGAGTTTTTCTGTAGGAAAGTGTAATTGGCAGTGTTGATCATCAATGTACCGTTCCAATATTGGAATAAACAATATTCAACTCTTCCCTCCAACTGAGAGTATGAACGTGAGTCAATATTTTATTATCCCCTCAGGGATAATCACCGATGGTGGTGATAATGAAAGAAAAAGCATATTTGATCGTGTCCAGCACGAGCTCATTATTATCGCTCTACCTCAGGGCAAACATTAAAATGGAATATCCACTCGTGAAAATACGTTATCAACAGAGACATTCGAGCAAATAAATACTGTATGTTCCAGAGATATATCATGTTATTCCACGATTTTGTTTTTTATTTTTCTTATTTTCCTTGTCAAGGATAGCAATGACTGTATCACCATCGAAATTTTTTTCATCTCCTACCATTTCCAATTCTTTCAACATCAATCGATTCTCATAAAATCACTACTCACTGTGTCAGGATTAATTTGTTATTTTATTCGTTCCTTTTCTAATCACTCCTTACCAATAAAAAAGTTAAACATTTTTCGAGCACACAACGAAGTATATTTTTTAGAGATAATAAAAATATTTCCAACACTGGATTCACCATGAAAATATATCGAAAATGAAATCAGCAGAAAAATATATACATTGTCATAATAGGCTGTTTGAATTATCAAAATCAAATGAAAATGAATATCTTGCCATGTATGAATTGAAGTATTTGCTCGTAGGTTCCGAGTTTCCAATCCATGCACAAGTCACATGTACAATCTCAACAATACAGAAAGAATTATTAACATGGATGGACATAAATTAAAATGAAGTAAATCATCAAATGTTACAACCTGAGAAGTTGCCAACAGTCATTCCACCAACATGTGAAAAGTCCATCCTATCACGTTGATTATAAGCTCATCATTAGCACAATATTCTCAGAGGTAAACAATAAATTGAATTATTCACTCGTGTTGGTTCAGATACACGATCGTACCCAAATATAAACACGTTTATTGTCGCGACAAAATACATACAATTATTGTATTTGTGCATATCCACATCACTTACAATAATGAAACAAGGAAAATAAATCAATTCAATGTGAATCTTCAAACTATCATTCCCAAGCGCTCATAATCAATAATCCACAAATCAACTCTCACCAATATATCGATACATTTCATCAAATTTCATTCAATAAACCATATTTACTATATGTCTTCTCACGCCGTACCAAAATCCATCTATTGAGTTTCACATGTTACAAAATAATCCCATCACGTAAAAAGTTGAATTTCTCTTATCTAACAAATATAAAAAAATTTCCGGAATGAAGCGTCTACCAAAGAATATCAACGTGAAATGTCATAGACGCTATTCCGAATTTATATATAATAGAGTAAGCAATACACCATACTCGTATATAAAAAAGGAAAAAAGACGAATCATCAGAATTGTGTGAACTTGGAACGAAGCCAATGTGATATGATAGGCACGTGTGCATTTGATAATTGTATTTTGTTCCGCTAGAACATAAGCCTTGCTGTATATGCCAGCTGCATTCTGCTCTGCGTACAGATATTGCACAATCACAAATACATTGAAATGTGCGCGTATAAACCGTGCGCCATCATATTCATATGGGGATAATAAATATGTGGATGTGGCATAATGTCTCGAACTTTTCTCTCTTCACTCATATTGAGATCATCCAATAAATTATTTTTAGATTCAGTTGTCGAGCACATAAAACATAAATAAAGAGAATACTCTCTTCCAGCACGTACTTATTTTTGTATATATTTTATATTCGTATGTGTATATGTGGATAAGAGAAGAACACGCTGTGCTGAGCTCACTTATTTCTCATTCAACCTCATCTTCATATACATACGTGTATATCTATGAGAAACATATAACTTCCGCTTTCCTATGTCACATTCCATTCTAGTAACATTTTAACATAGGTGTATTTGTATTCATTTGTTGTTCGTGATGAATTTATCGTTAACAAATATTTTAGTTTGCTATCAAAAGAATTTTTGTATGTTTTATCCTGTTCGGAGAGTTGTTTTTCTTACACAGATCGAAACAAAGATTAAGTCGTCTTATCAATGACTTAATTAATTAGAATAATTTTTGTTCCATTGCGTTTGTTTACCATTTGAGTTATTTCATATAATTTTTCTTTCTGGACAACAATTTCTTTTTAGATATAATATTCAGTGATGAATGAGAAGAAATAGTGGAGTAATTTTCTAGAGAATCATTGTTTCCTCACATGTTTGCAATGATGGGAAAATTTTTCATACCCCACGTTCATATTGAAACGGCTCGAAATCCAGTGAATTCAATGAATGGTACTTATTTACATTCTGAAGTCTCATTTTTCATTATTTTACATTCGATAGTGCGATTGAAGGACAATGCCAATTTACCTCGAATATGGTTTTTGATATTTCACATGAATCCCGACTATTCGCTATTGGATTACATCTGACAAATGAAGCAGATTGTATGGGCCTCATCCATTATCTGATGTAAAACGAATTCACTGGTTATGACATATAAATGTTCGTGTAGATTTTGCACTGGCTCATGACCTATTTATGGACTATTTGAATGGCTATATGAAATATCTACATCGAAATTTTCTGATCAAGCACATTTTCATTCATCATTTTCTTTCCACATTGTCTAACCATCCATGTTCGTATGGAGATTATAATATTAAACATGGATGCACAGTCACACGTGATACTATGGAACATCACAATTTTGCAGTTTTCAAATTCTTCATGTGCGAATATATTAAAGTTCGCCCTCAATTTATATCGTAGCATTTCATGTTTGTCTCAAATATTAATGAAAAGATCAAATATGATATGACACGAAGAAAAAGGAATTCTAATAATTCATTTATTAATTTTCAATATGAAAATCCAACCGTGATATAAACAAGAACCACTCAGGCATCCTTGAACTTACGGAAGTCTCATAATTTCAAAATTGTGTTAAAATTTTCAATTTCGTATCAAACTAATTCATCAGAGCGATGGGATGCCACACTCGTGTTGTCTAAATTCATTATATGATCCTTAATGGAATCATCAAAATGATTTTAGTGATCCAGAATGTCACAAAGGGAAAAATTGAAATTAATTCATTTTCAACATCAAACATACGCACGGGGAAAGAAAAAATTTGAACAAAAACAACGAAGTAAAGAAAAATCTATTGGCAAAGACTTAATAAATCGTGGGCGGTGGTTGGAGAATCTTATCGATATATCGATCGGTAAATGTAGCGCTGCCGATTCTTCTCTTGTTTGTTGTTGTACAGCTCCATATGTTTATGGTGGTAGAAGTTTGTGGTGGTGGTGATGCCGCTGCTGCGCAAAGTACACCCGCATTATAATGAGCAGTAAATAATCTCAAAGGATTTATACACGCATAGTTGCCACATTCTCCACCAACCCCCGTCTGCACTATTCTCCTGTTTTACTAGCAACTATAAATTCATGTTTATATCGAAGCTCAATGGAACAAAAAAAAAACTTACAAAAAGAAAGAATGATGAAAAAAATAAATATTGTTATTTTCTTCGATGTTAGAAGCAAAAACGATTCATGTTGTTTTACATAAAGATCGTTCTTATATACGCTCATGCGAGAATATATCGGCAGTCAGGATCAATGTCTCATGACATTTACAATTGCTGTATGCGATTACATACGTGGCAAAATATAATTTACCCTTGAGCAACGAATTAAATTATATATATTCATGATGAGCAATGAGGAATAATTTCAATATATTATATACGATTATCGATGAGAATTATCGCTCAACGCACATTACAAACAGAAAAAATAAATCCTGGCAGGCTAGAATTTTTTTTTTCATTTCATACCATGACAGGAAAAATTATTTTTAAACAATTCTCTACCGGAGGTCTTAACATTTTTCGCCTTTCCATACGGAATTTTCTTCCATATGAATATAGAAAATAGCACAGTGATAAGATAAATTGAAAAAATCATCAGCAGTGATTTGTATAAAATCTTTAAAAATATTTATTTTAAAGACCTCGTTGATTTTTTCATGCATTTACATTCCAAAATAAATTTGAATATTTTACAAACTCATCACTAATAAAATTCTGAATCCTTCAACTATATATCAACATTATTCCTTTCCAACGCATTCAACCCTTCAGAGAAATGATTCATTGAATGTCAGAAAGGTAATGGAAAAAAAAAGAAAAATTTCTATTTATCCAATTCCTCACAATTGCTCTCGATCTTTCCACCATCATTAAATATCGTGAATGACGTCTCTAATTACCGATCATACAATTGAAAATGATTCCTTTACCTTCTCTACCTATATTCGCTATCCCGTGATCCACATCAACGAACATCATATAAAGGCAATAGATAACGTGAAAAATCATCACCACTTCATCAGAAAAATACGAAACATTCGAGTCGAATTCATTCATCATTGTCCAACATATGGAAGAAACATTTTTACGAATAAATTTATTCAAAACGGAAGCGGCATTTCATAAGTGTACATAGCAAGTACAACCTGGCGGCCAAGGGCAGGTGGATCTGCAGGTTCAACTGACTATATTCACAAATACACCGACACACACACTAGCACACACTTTTACAAATTACGTATATATTGCACTCACATTGCATTTACCCATGAATATACATAGATATTGGATAGTTTTACTGTCAACGTGCCCTATACGATCACAAGTATACTGTTACCACTCTCTTTTTCTTATGTGGTCACGTTGGTACTCGTAATGACCGACTCGTAAAGCGAAACAGCGTAATGCACTTGCTTCTCTGATGCTCTACACAATGTTGCATAATTACGCCGGACGCCGAGTGACCAGTTTGTAGTTACGTGGGAACGACTGTGTATATATGGATGTAAATAGTCAGCATGAAACTTCAGATAGAAAGGGATGAGAGCGGGTGAAAGGGAGGAGAGTTCATGTCTGAAGAGAACGCGAGCAAATGTCTTATGTTCATACTACACGTTTTATGCATGTGGATATGGAGATGTCCTTATCGTTCACGAAATAGAAAGTCCCGTTAACTTATAGACAATAGTTACCGTTTCAAATTCCCTTGATCTCATTTTTATGATATGTTCCTGATATGTTTATAGATGTATGTGCACGAATTGTATTATTAGTGAGGCGAAGAATGTTGATTGGATTTAGATTGGTATTCATGATTGTGGAGAGCTTTTTTTCTGCATTCGGAATGAGAATTGATTGAGTTTTATTTTTCATTGTTGAAGTGTTGGAGTATTTGTGAAGTATTGAATATTGATCAGGTTTTGAATGAAATGTTTCATTGAATTTGAATTAGAAACACGGACTGGTGTTCATTTAAGTCGAAACAATAAAAACTGGATACAGACGTCATGATCGTGGATACGAAATGTTCAAAAGCTCTTGAATGTGGCAATATGGAGCTGTGAGTCCAACAAAAGTGATACTCGAGTATAGAATGGTTGGTTCTTTTCAGAAATAGCGTGTGATACAACCAGAAGTAAAGTTTGGTTCGAACAGCAGTAATCATCACATGCATGAGCTCTGATCATTCGATTTCGGACTAACATGTCAATGAACGATACAAGTCATTGGACTCCATTTTAAGATTGGAAAAAGAGTTTTTCAATGATTGGTAGAACTTGTATTTCAATAATGTCGTTGTTGTGGGAATAATTAAACCTAAACTGCAATAAAACATATTGTAACGATCTTGTCAATACGAATTAAACGTCGATTTAGTGTTTTTATGTCATCCCATTAAACAATTATGCGAGTTTATTGCACTGTTTGTTGTTATAAATAATTCTGAAGCGATATCTTTCACTTTACATCGTAAAACATGGAAAATGGTAGAGTATGGATGTGTGTGGTATGAGTGTAGCAACTGAATGAAATTATTTTTATATTAAATATTCGTGAAATTGTTGAAGACTTCATCTTTAAAAACATTTCATTCATCTCTTTAGAATATTTTTTCTGAAAAACAATTGAATGAATCATTTCTCATAACAAATAATACTCGACGATAAATAATTTTCCAATTCGAAATTAGCGAAATTAAAAATTCGACATGTACATTATAACATTCGTGATGATATTAATCCTATTATAAACTTTTCTACAATAGGAACAGATTGAAAATTTCAAATATTCTTTTTCAAATATTTTTCTGTAGAGCATTGTACATTAATAGGAATCAATTCTATACGTGGAACAATGACAAACCAACCAGCACAAAATTGCTTTTAGAAAGGCTCACATGACAACAAAACGCAGAAAAATTCATAACCTTTCACCGATATCCGATTTGTATATTCATACTGTCGATCAAAAAAAAAAATAAAATAAAAAATTGTCTGCATAACTGTGATGGAATATGGAAATTCCTATCATCCCTTTGCTCCCTTTTATGCAGATGAATTCATGTAGGAGATTTCTGCAGCGTTGCCTGTATACGTATGCGTACGTCATGGCACAGTCGTCATCCGCTATGTAATTTGACAACGAAGCTGAAAGGACTGAAAATAATGTAAAATTCCCTACTCTGAAATAACAATATGAGCATTCTAACAATACATTTTTACGATTAATAAGACGGATAGTAGAAAGTGAAGTAGTTCACCATTGTTACTATCTTCAACTCTGGTTTCTATCTGAGTTTTGCCCATATAACAACCGCACTTGTTCCACTCTTGGAACTCGTAAGTGTATGTGTTATTTTATCTCTACCCCACGAGAATTGATGACCCAGAAATAAAAAAATGAATTCATGAATTAAATCGACAGTTTAATTAATCTGTGAATGAATTCATCGAATAATATATTCCTATGTTGTTGCTTGTTCCATTGTGAATAAAAATAATATCCATTCGTTAGATAATTTCGCGCATTGGTATCGGCTTATGTAAAGTAAAAATTATTGGAGAAACTTTTGCTCTGTATTTGTGCAATAATCGATATAACAAAAATATCGAAATGTGAGTGAAGGAAAATTTGATCAGATGTGAAGAATGGTTTGAATAGACTAATCGTAAAAATCGATTTGTATATTCTTGACCTCTTGATAATGTTATGAATGTACAGATGCGATATTGTTCGGTAGTTTATTATCAATATCGATGTAGCTGTGTTGTATTCAGTTCACATGATTGAAATGTAATAAAAATATTGTCAACTAACTTTTTATAACGAGTTCCATCTTTCACAAATGAAATTGCATTCTATTTTGGTTACAATCTCATGACGTTCGCAAGTGAGAAAGTAATCAGCTCCATTAGTTTAGTCGGGATAATTTTCGGACAAGACTTTTTTTTATCGATGGAATAGAGTGACACAGAAGATAATAATTTTCTTCAATGTAAAGGAAACTCATTTTCTTGGCAATTACATTATCCAGCAATAGTATGGATCAAATCTCTGCAATTATTAATGGTGATACAAAAGCATCTCACTCTTTTCTAGGATAAGAAACCTTTTTATAGTAGGAAGATAATTAATTGGAAGTGATTCGTCAGAGCATTCAAGACGTATCAACTGTAACCCCAAATTATTTCGAATCTTTACAATTGTAACTCAAGATATTTAATTGAGGTTTAGTAGTCAGAATTGTCATTTGTTGAAATTGAAATTTTTATCAATTGTTATTCGAGGTTTCTGATGCAATCAGAAGTTAATGAGAGATATTTCCTTCAGAAGGTAATTTTTTAGGTTTGCAGAGGGAGTAAACACTAGGGAGGATCAACTAATAAATAAACAGACAGGATTTACGATGGTACATTTCATTTTGCCACGAGATCAAATAAACCTTTTCCGTGAAGTTGACAACCGTGAAAACTACGCCAAGATTGTTGCCCGTCCATTATTGGTTGCATTAAATTTCGATAAGGCATAGAAAAATTTATCGATGCTTGAAATTTATCTCTAAACTTTGAACTTTATTCTTCGATCCAATTTCTGAATTCTGTTTTGATTTAAAAAAAAAAAGACATATTCACTTTGAATTCTCATGAATGCAAATGAGAAGTGTCGGAAGCAGAAATATAATTCCAAATTCCATCGTACACAAATCAGAATTAAGTTCACCATGTTTCATCACGTGAAACGTCCGCGAGTTTCCACTGACTCTCGTATCCCTCTGGCAGTCCCCAACGAAGATTACCAACAGTAATTATCACTCTGTTATTACGATCCAAATATCTCGTAGATAATTTTGTCCCGTAAATTCGCAATTGAACTTTCGTGATTGTCTTATTATAACAAAACGATCGTATACATTTCCGGACAAAAAATTCATGTTCCATAACATTAAGAGATTTCCCAGTATTTTTCTACTCGATTTTTCAATACAACTGTTTATCTATATATTCAATTGTGATGATTTCGCACTTTGGTATTTGTTAGAAAGTCTCAGCTTAAGCCATTTCTCCAAAGGCGTGTCGTGGCGAGACGTTGAAGTTCATCGAGGTGAACGTTTATACGTGTTTATTCATATACATCTATATATCCAACTGCAGAAAAATCATTTTCACTGATAGCACAATTGCAATCACGTGGAAAAATAACCATCGACGAAAAAAAAAAAAAAACTTATGAAAGTTTAATAGAAATATCAGAGTGTCGATTCAGTGCAGTCACATAAAGATAAAAAAGAGGCGGATTGAACATTTTCACTGTATAAAAATTGTACCAAAGCCGAGCTCGTGACGCGAGAGACTTTCAACTTGATAATAGCATGACCTGACCTCACTATTTCCTTTCACTACTTAGTCTCCACATGATTATTATTCTTTTTTTTCAAGATTTATCATATATATGTACACAGGCATTCACATATCACTCTCTTTGTTCAACAGATTCCTACTTTTCACTTGAATAATTAAAATGTCATAACACTCAAAACACTTGACGATCTTCTTGAATAGTTTCATCATTTTAACAGTCTAAAAACTTTGTCTATATCACATGATACAACTTGAACCTGTAAAAATTTTTTTTTCTGTAGATAGATGGTATTTCATCATTTACTCTTGTCACAATCCGCTGAATCCAATCTCAATTATAATATGGTTTTGAAGAATGTAATTGTACTTATGAATTCATCACATTTCAATGCGAGTTAGCTCATTATCTATTTCATCAAGAATCCACGTAGAAGACAAAATAAAATAAGAGAGGATGAAAGTTTCAATATATAAAGGAACAAAAAGGGAAAAAATATAAAATAAAAATTCACATAACCACTAAGACGGCCATATTGAACGTGTACACCAGACTATTATCAATGCCCCGACTATGTCGTGTATGTTGCATTATAATCTGTACGTTCATACATAAATATGTGTATGAAAAATAAAGAAAAATGAGAATAAAAAAAAAATTGTATGCTGTGTCTAGGTGAGAGAAGCGCCCTGTGGCGCAACATAGTCGAAGATTGTGCCGACATGATAGCATTGTTTTCCCTCATCCAGAAACTTTTATTTACCTTGAAATTCTCCATTCGCGATCCGCCTACCACCATTTTCTTCTTAGTAACTTCTTGAGCGTGAACGCTCTCTCTTACTCGTTTCAATGGCTTTTGGCAAGACATTCAGTATTTGCTTCCATAATCTCGTTATATTCGAACGATTCCAAAGCGACATTAGCATAATGCCGCGGTACTATTTACTATTTATTGTTTGTTTTATGACAATTGTCGTGATTCTTTATGTATTTTTGTTCGAAAGTAGTTCAATACAATATTCGCAACAAACTTATGTATTGAATTTGTATGAGATCAGCTCAATTCGGGATTGTAGGTCGCGATAAATTTACAATTGCTTTTTTGGTTTGTAATGAAAGAGAATCTCGTAGTTACTTTTCTTGTTTGCTGTACCACATTTTTGTTTTATATTGAAGACTTCTGATTTGGAATTTCTGCCAACACGTGCTGATTTATAAATAGATTCTTCAATCAAATAGGGCATAACAGAATGGAAGTTCATTGTTTAACATTCAAAAATAGTCTTCCAAATAAATTTCTGAAGAATATGATGATATTCGATGAATTTAACATGTGCAATTCTTTTTACTTTTCAGGCTTCTGCGATGATCCGGTGGGTCTTCTGCGCGCTGTGCCTGTTTCTGTTACCGCAGGACGCTATATGTAAAACTGGTGAGTGAAACCAATATCATAGCCTACCAAAAATGTTGAATCATTATCAATTCATTCTTTCCAATTTATGGAAATCGTTATGATCTTCATTCATTAGGAGATATCCCTTTTCAAACCCAAGTATTGAAAGGATTACTTTCAACTGAATGACTGTGCATCAGTATTCAGAATTATTGTTCTCGTTTTTAGTCGTAAGAATAAAAGTTGAGTCTTCAAACAGAACATTGAAATAAAAATTGAATACCATTGGTCTGATCCAAAGTTTCATTCGGGTTCAATCATCAGCATTGTATAAGATGGTCGTTCCACAAATGATATGGCCAATAAAAAATGCTACATATCAATCCATCAGCCATAGAGAAAATTGAACTAGTGAGAGGAATCCTGGACAAAAAGTGAAACATCTTGCAAACTTCATTATCCAGCGTATCAACTATCTCTTCGTTGGAGTCATTCAGTATTATGACATGACAATTCATCATTAATATTTCGCTACAATCGTCGTGTCCATTGGTAAATGAATAATGCCGAATAATTCTTCAACGGTCATTGCGTTCCAGAAATGAAAGTAATCCAATATCCTAAATCAAAGTCAATAATAACATAAAATAGGGTAGGGCGCGTATCCAAAAATTGATCGATAGCTTTTAATCTCTCAGTCAATTAAAATTGGAACAATATATAGAGAATAGAGAAATAACAATTTCAAAATTGAAAAGCGGAAATTATCCTGTGTGTGAAGCGAAGTGCAATAGTTCTCATTCGTTTCTCACGGCTATAAATACACGACAGATTGGCAATTACACGTTTCTATATACAGAAAACAAGAATAACATTTATGTAGTTAATCACAGGGAATGTGTAGTGTAACTATACCGACGTGTGAAACCAAGTGAGCAAATAAATTGGGACAAGATAGGATGAATGAGCAAAGTGGAGGCTTTCGCTAAATCCCAATTGACCATCAAATCCACAATATGTGCGGGACATGCAATCGAACAGTGTAGTTCTCTATATATTTTTATTCGATGACATTTTAAGTGAAATACGAACCTAATTCTTGGCCATTTAGAAACATCTCTCTATACTTGCAATACGAATGTTTGAACCAACGATATCCGCAATAACGGGTGCACTCTCCATTGCACTTTACACGCCCCAGCTGACTTAAACTCGCAATTACGCAATTGCACCGATATTCATTCTGGGTTACATACTGCACTGCATTATTACACTCAGGGACATCGTGGGAATGCGAACCTAAGATTAGTGGTCGGGCGTTTCTATTTTCCTCTATTTTACCCAATTGTGATTTCTTTTTGTCTTGTTCCACTTTGATCTTTATTTATCCACTGTTGAATGCGAATGTACAAGCACCTATTCTCAGTTATCTTATAATGAGAACACATTTTCATTTCTTTTATTTGTACAGAAATGTACCGATGTATTGAGAACATTTGTTGAACTGACTTGAAATAATAATAAATTGTTTGCGGCAGATCTCTTATTCGTGGAGTCCAATGTTGCACAAGTTGACATTAAGACGGATGATGGATTTGTTTGCGAACCAGAAATATTTTCAATAGGAACCTTTTGTCCAACCTTCAATCGAAAAAGTCAATGTGGAACGGAATAATGACAAATCAAAAATTGATGTACTTTCAAGGAGATTAAAAATTGGTGAGAGAGAAATTTCAAGAATTGTCGTATAATTATTCGAACGCTGGAGATTCTTTGAGACAGTGAGATCAAGAATAATATTGGACAGTTGCGTCGAATAACATCAATTATGATGAAATATTCACGAAAATATTGAATATTCAGGGTGTCACTGCTGTTGATGAAGCAAGATAAAGATAAATTGCGGGATGGAAAAACATTCGTGCGGCAGCAATTGACAAGGATAATTACTGAAGTTCAGTTCGTGTAGGGAGAAAACCCATCGAATGGGGACCGAATATGAAGAAGATAAATGTTTTTCATATTTAAAAAAACATTTTGCCCGCATCAGCATTGAATAATTAATGGAACATTTATCAATGATAAAATAGGAATGGAGGAGGATTTCTACAAACCCTAACCATCAACGGAATCATGCAACAATCGGAAACATAATACAAGATAAAAAACAGTTGAAGTTGTCATTCTCATGATAGTTGATGGGAAGACAAACATTGATGAAACTGGAAGTGTTGAAGTAAAAGCAACTACGTTTATATTGAAATATTCTGTCCGTTTTTCAGACAGAAAGGTCAAATTCTTCCCGTTCATATACAAAATGGCATCGAGTGACGCCGAGAACTTATATCTACAGATGTAAATATCATGCATTCATATACGTATACGATGATGCTACAGAAGAAAGATGCATTCGACATGAAGCCGCTCCTTCAATTCTCAACAGTCGAGTCGTGTTAGCAAAGACGAACCGTGACATTTATGCAGTATGCGTCCAGCCCCCGCAATTCTTTTATTGTACAATGCAGATGTGATGAAATTAAGTAGAGTTCGGAAGCTCAAACACAAAGTTTCCTTCTCGAATTACCTTTGTCAGTTGCACTCTCTCACGAGAGTTATTCATACATGAGTTTCACAATTTTGCAAAAGAAACATCTGAAAAAATGGAAGTGAACAATTGTGTTAATATTTTCAATCGACACAAGAGAACATTGATGATGATATTTGGATTGATAAATCCATTCATCATATACCGTACCAGTTGCGAGTAATGACCACCGCGACATGAAATTGTCTCATGGAGGATGTATGAATATTCGGATGCGTTCAAATATATTTAATGAACGTTAACACCTGATGAGTTATGTACATGATAAATTCCCAGCATCATGTTGTATACCAAGAATTAATTGATCATACATATCTGCGTACACCGAATCCATTTCCTAACAATTCAACGTAAACAATTGTTATTTACTTGGGTGATTATTGGGTTTGAATATTTGTGATTTATCTTGTTGCAGGTCTGTGTGAAGCATCAACGGGTCAGTCAATCATTGTGGATATTGAAGAGAGTCGTGGTGATGGTGAGTTATTTGATATGATAAAATTTTGAATATGGTACGAAGCAGATTGAAATCGTCGATTCGAACTACACAAATGATCCAACAAAAAATTTGCCACTTTTCCACGGTTCTTTGATTTTTTCAATTATCAATGACGAGTAAAATTCTCTAATTTAAATTTGATACAGATATGATTGCAAGTGGGGGATATTCTTCCTGCAAATACTTCTCGTACCAATTAGTTTGCAGTGAAATGTAATTCCTCATGGAGATGCAATGCACATCTCGGGTGTTATCTTATTTTGTGTGTCCATTTTTTATTGTGGTTGTTTGATGATTCTTTACTTTTAATGAGAATATAAAAAGTAACTGGAATGAAAGCAACATGATAAAGAGGCCAACATTTGCTGAAGTGGCTTCCAGCGTCACGTTTTCTAGTCATGTCATGTGTGTAGAAACATGAAGAGAGATGGGTTATGCTAACACCTGGTCCACCTTCCTTCCTCTCTTTCCGGTCACTGTCACTTTATGCGGATATACTTCCCGAATTAATAAGCTGCGTAACTCTGCATATCCAAATTTCATTTGAAAATCAAAGATTTAAATGGTACATGTGATGTAAAATTGTTTACCCATTGATTGAAGTTCGTTAGTTCCGTAAAGGATCCGTCGATTGATTCCTATAACGAACTTTTTTTTCTTTTTTTTGTTAAACTTCCTAGACAAACATGAGAATTGCATGTCAACTAAATTTACCTGTCCTATGATCAATTTCATTGGCGTTTTCATCTTGCTGGCAAAAAAATCACCGGATATTTGAAACAAACGCGCATCAAACAATAAAACAGCAAATCGTAGAGATATTATTGACCTACAACTCGTAACAAATATCGAAAGAAATGAAAAAACAGGAAATGTGATGAATTGAAAAATTGAAAATCACATCGTAGAGTAAAGTTACTCCAGAAAGAGATAACAGAATTTTCGAATGGAAAACGAATAAAATCACAAATTCAAACAAATACGTGAACAATTCCCACACAGAATTATATCACATACTGCAATGATTTCAACTGATCTAGAACGCATACAAAGAAATTTGCTTTTCTTCCCGCTTATTGACTTAATGTACTCAGTCACAAGATTGAAAAGTTGTCCAAACTTTAACAGGTAAAAATGAAAGACTAATCTAAGTATCGACCATGAATGAATTCTCCATCCTTGCAAAGATATGAAGCGTTTCACACTAAATTTTTCCTGCCAACATGTGAAGACTAAAAATCCAACACCTGTATCTTATCATTATCATCAATCTGCAACGCAAAATTTATAACAATCCAAATTTTCTTCTAAAAAGCTGCTACACATCGTTTCACGCGTTGTTAAACTTACTTCGGTATAATAGCGACAATTATAAGATAAACTTTCTAGTACAGTGCTCAAAAGTTGGTTGTGAACCCAAGCAAAATTGCTTTCTGAGTTAACTGCGAATAAACTGCATCACCGCAGCAGTTCGCTCAAGTACTCATTACAAAACTCCATATGAACACAATAACCGTCAATTATGACTCGATAAAAAATCGATAACCCAGTACGCTCATCCAAAACGTCGTTGAAACATCCATAATGAATGATAATAATTCTACAATTATATTGATGTGAGCAAACATTACAAACAGCGTAAACAGATGAATGCTGGAACGTTGATTCAGTTTTATTGAGACATCTCATGCTAATAAACTTAATTGGACATCATGAAAATAAATCAATAGAAAATGAAGTGAACATCATTCTGATAAGAAGCAAAATTAATTGCTGGAATGAGTTCGATATATTCTTCTTCGATATTTAGGTGGACAGCAGAAAAGAATACATAAAATAAGTTGCATCAATTATCCACGTGCCCGATGAGGCTTCACATCAGGAAGTAATTTATTCTAGGCTGCACATGTGTCTAGATATTTTATGGGGTACATTTCACACACACTGGATTGAGTGTGTTGTGCATAGACAGTCTATACCATGTTATTTTACCAGCTTCATTTATTAGTATCTCTTGATAATAATGTAGAGCTCGTGTAAAATCACTTTCTCATCAACTGCATTTTCATATATGGAAGGTTTTCTAACAGCTATCATCTCAGAAGATTTATTGAAGGCAAATCAATCTGTCAGAGAGGAAAAATTATTGCTGAACTCACTCCTCATATATTATTCCATTAGATTTGATCTATTCGGTTTCCTTTTAAATTTTGATTTCTTCCTGTCTATGTTCAATTATTTTCACAACTTTCGAGAGTTTTTTATCAAATTAAAACTCTGAATCTGAAGTGATGCACTTGAGATCAGTCTTAGCATATGTGAAGTGGTGATGATAAATTCATTGTGTTGACGTAGATTCTCATGGATTCAGTAGCAAAATGTTCTATCGTGATACGAAATTTTGGGTTCTATTGATTCAGTCCAAATAGCCCTTGGCTGAAAGCCAAGTAGATCACGATTCTTCTTTCAATGTTATGATTGATTGATGCTAATGAAGCAATTTTTTTGTGTTTCATGTAGTTAACTTTTGACCTGGACTTCAGGAAATACCTAAACAAGAATATGGATTTTTATGAAAACATCAATATGAGCAATTATAATGGATATTTGAATCAATCAATAAATAATTATGAGTGAAATTATAATTTATAACTGTCACAACTTCTCTGATGACTTCTCATAGGGACCTAATTCAATCCTCATCTCTGAATTATTTAGCAAATATTTTGAGTTGAAATTCAAAACAATTCGTAGCATCAGCAGAAAAATATAAAACATTCACTGAAAATATTTTAATATAAAACTGTAACATTGAGACAGAGAAGTGAATCATCGTCCCAGAAATTAATTTGTTTATTCATCCAAATTTCCATTCCATAGAATTCAATCAATCAACTGTTCCCGAAGAACTTTCGGTGTCTGGAAATCCGTACAACGAGACCACCTTGGAGCTAATATTTCCAGGAAAGCAACCGCTGTTCACCCTCGATGGAAAGAAACTCCGATTGTTGGAGCCACTGGACAGGGACGGTGACAATCTCTCGCACGTTGTATTCCAGGTATGAAATCACAGGAACAAAAACAAAACGACAATTCATTCTCGGCCTTTCTTTTTCACTCCCGACATTCATTGAACTAATGAATTGCACATCCATCTCTGCCTGTTCCTCATCAACAACACATGTATACACATATATTTATATATATATACATTCGTAGCACGAGGTGGTCGTCTCGTAGTAACGGTATACGCAAATCTCGTTATTTCATTTCATTACAGTATTTCTCTCTTCTTTTCTCGTTTAATAGCACAAAGCCCATGGGGGATGAGTAATTCAGTTAGTAAAAGTACTTCCTACTTCAAATTGTTGCCACTTTAGTTTCATTAAATAATTTTTCAATGTCATGAACAATTCATAGAGTAGAACTAAAATAGTAAAAATAATATTACAGATCAAAAATTGATATTTACCTATTCATGTTTTCATTTATTTGACAGTTGGTCTGTACGATAAGATCGTCAGGAATGAAGAGGACTATACCAGTAATTGTACGGATATCTGACACCAATGATAACGCGCCAAAGTTCATCAACACACCATACGAAACAACTGTACCAGAGGTATGAAAAATTAATGGATAAACTGATTCGCCAGTTGGTAATGTTCTTATACTCTGCTGATTGAACGGCAATGGATTTGCCTCTCGTGAATAGTTCACGTATCTTTCTCATTCTCATCGCCGTCATCATCATCAACGTCTGACAGACAACCCCACTAAGTATTAAAATACTCGCTGGGATGAAAATACGTTGAATTATCCTGTGAAACCCAAGTGATCTCCATGTGGAATCCCATTATAGTTTTGCATGCGAGTAAATGAAAATGAGAGGCAGAACGAGGATGATTATTCCATGTCATTCAGTGTGGAAATGAATAGTTGGAAAAAGATATTGAAAGTGGAATGAAATGTTACGTTGATGACTCATATGTTTATGTTACTCAATTCTAGTGATTCTAGTTTGCAAAATCATATACAACGCCATGAATCCTTCTAATTATAGTTGTGACAATACTATTGTGTGATGATCTATGAACATTTATACAACAGGTGAAAAGTTAACTGAGAATATGGAAGAAGTTCGAGAGAAATTAATCGAAAATGAAAAATGTTCGCAACGCCATTTGATGGTTATGTTTCACGTATATCCAGTTGCATCATGTGACAACATTTGAGATGAGCGCATTTAATCAACCAAAGGCACAACGAGATGGGTTAATTGTTGTATTTGTACAGTTGTGTGTATGTGAAAAAAGAAAGGAAATATCATCACTGGCACGTGAAATGGTTTAAACAAGCACGTCAAATGACGATATGAGAAAACGAACTGAAAAACGAGAACCAACAATAAAATGCATTTTCCGCGTTCTAAAACCGTTATAATAGAATTGCAAAGAAATGGGAATATGTGTACGCGTGTGAGTGCGAACACGCGTGCGTTCATTAACTGTCGTGTTTATATACCGGTTTTAACTTGCATTGCAATCTGACGCGCGAGCAATATCGTTGACATTTCTTCGAGAATTAACTTTACATTATTCTAAACGTCATAATGCAATTAAAGCAAATGAAAAGTACAGAATAATGTCTATGTTTTCGTCATCTTTTAAAACAAATCTAACTGACACGTCTATACTAATTTTCATTATGAATATGCTTTACGTAAAACAATTCTGACATATCTGTCGATGCTTGAAAAGTTTAGTTCTTCTATTTCCATGTGAAAATGATGGGAATAAAACTTACATAAATGGTATCATTTGATGAAAAACAGAAAGGAGGATGAATTTGTGAAGGAAGATGTAAATTCAGTTCGAGTTTCAGTGCAGTTCATTTGAATCTACAGGAGATGGTAAATAGAATGCCACAATGCAACCACAGTTCTTCCCTTCCATGGAAACTTTTACTTTACTTGTTATTAACGAATAGCATCACTGAAGTAGAATTCATGACTTGTGGCCATTTCTCAATAACAAAATGTAAAAGTGGTTTGCTGAGTTAGTGATTTCGTTTTTTAGAACATTGCAAAAAGTTTTTTTGTTACTTATTTCTCGATGGTTAGTTGACCACACTTCCATTGCGAGTAAATTGCTATCAAAAAGTTGAGTAGTCATGTTTTTCACTTGCATAATCGTATGACACGATACGAAGTGGTGCAACATGCTAATTCGTGGACGATTGTTACGTGTCAGCAGTTTTTTTTCGTCAATTGTTGTCGTGTTGTAAACATTTCACTGCATGAATTTCCTGTTTGAGTTAAATTATCTGGAAGTTATTCGTATATCTCATGTTGCATTGTCATGCACAACCAAGAATATTCAATTCGGTTTATGAAGAAGTCGAGAGAAATTATTATTATTGACCCTGCCAAGCAAGAATGTGTTCTCTACCATCTGGCGAATTGCTGTTATTGGTGTCACTGCTAACATTTATGGAGTGGAGAATTCAAGTTGCACGTTAATGGCGTTGCTGAAGATAATAATTCCACTTTTCCTCATGTTTTTGATTGAGATTTTATAACAAAATTTTGAGGAATTGAAATATATTTGAAAGGAAGTCGAATTCTATAGAGTTTTATAAGAATTTGATGTGCATTAGCAGCATAATGAATTACGCATCAGATGTAACTGATGTGAAAGGGGAGATGAAAATTGATGCATCAAAAAATACCGATATAGCGAGAAAAAAACCGTCACAATTATTTCGTCAACGCTCAACACGACGGAAATAAAACTACCAAGCAATATACGAAAAGCTTCTCTATTCTGTCAACCTTCTTCACCTTTACTTCTATCAAATTGATATTGTATTTTGCTTGACTAAAGTAATCGCGGGAAAATACTCTGAGTTTTCATTCTTCTGTTTTCTTCTTTTGTACAGAGTGTACTAGAAAACGTTTCTTTTCTATTGAGGAAGAACAAACGAAATGAATTCTAGAACAAAAAACTTATGATCAAGAGTTTTTTACGATTGGGACCCAAGAAGCTGAACATGTTTCGTTGTATTCACTAAGTCACTATCCAGTCACGAACTGTAACAAACCGGAAAAACGGATATTCGTTGTTGATAAGACGAACGACGGGATTGAAAGCAACATAGAAATATATTTGACATGATCTGCGATTCAACATGATTGTTGTTGCGAAAATAGTTTGAGCTGCGACACATGATAAGAAAACACATTCTGGAATTATTCAATCATGAAAAATGTGCATTTGTAAATTTTCAGCTGACACCAGTTGGTTCCACAATATTTCAAAATGTCGTGGCAGTTGACGTCGACGCTGGTGTCAATGGACTTGTTGAGTATTCAATAGCACCTGGCGATGGGAATGGCATTGGTAGCAATAATGGCGTTGGACGCGATAGAATTACAACCGCAGATGGATATGGGTTTTTCAGTATTAACTTGCCACACCAGGGACAGGTCACGGTCAATCGTACACTTGACTTCGAGAAAACGCAACGTTATCTTGTGACGATTCTTGCATCGGTAAGTTTCACTCTTAAAATCAGTCATCAAATAGATCATCTGCTATCCATCAATTCCTCTTGTCACATACAGAATGGAATATAAAATAGAAAGAAGAAAAGCGTGCTCAGGGAAATTTTTCTTATTATCATGACGCTGTGGAAACTGTGAATAAAATTCTCTTTCTCAACAGAGTTACCGTCGTATGAAGTTGGATAAAGTGAATTATTCATCGAAGCAGTTGGAAAAGCGTCAGCTTGCGACACGATTTTATCGTGTGTAAACTCGAACCGATAGTGTTGAAAAATATTTTATAGAAATAAAAGTTGATTCACTCGATGTCTTCTGTGGACGTTGGGTGCAGTGCAAGAGCAATGACACAACTACGTTTGTGTGTGCTCATGTACGCTTTTATATCTCTGTATATGTCTAAGAGGTATCTCTATATAGTGACATTGGTCAGATCATGTGGGTAGTTGGCGAGTCAGTGAGCACGAATGAGTCACTTCGAGTGTAGCTATTTCTTCGCCATATTCTGCAATCCCGATTCATTCTCACATCTGATACAGGTGTATACCTATCCACATAGCAATTTATCGCGGTGTATTTCACAATTTTTTATGATAGGGACACGTACAGTGACACTCATCATAAACAAATTTTTTCATATTTTTCTTGTTCATCAATGATCGATGAAGAAACAACATCATGCACTGAGACAAGATTTTCTTCATTGATATCAACTTAACTTTCCAGGTAGCCAATTATGAATCAACGATGTGACATTTTACTTTTCATTATATCCGAATATTTTATTCACCTGTTGAGTTTTTATACGAAAATATCGATGAAAAAAATACTCTAACACTTCATTCAGTCACTGTTAATTTACCCGAATCGGAAATAATTTCCATCTTGAGGAAAGTTACTACAAAAGTAGGGTACGATAATTCATGAAGTTGAATTTTCTCCTTCCAGTTTAAATCAGAAACTGGAGAAAAAAGGAATTATGCAAGAGGAAATTTTATGGGTTGACTAAATCAATTTTATTCCAGACTGAAATAAAATTTAATCTTGTTATGATTTTTGAATAATTGTTCTATTCAGTCGATTCAAAACTTACATGCTCTACTATTAAATATCAAACTTGCATTTGAAAAAAGAAAAGAAATTTTTAATCCAACAGAACGGTATGTTGGATTTTTTCATACGAATATCCCTTGTACATAATGTGTGTATTACAACGTCATAGATTAGACGCTGCACGCATATATAAGTCGCATACGTTCTGCATTTGCATATCTTTTCCCCCCGATATATTTTATGCTCAGCCTCTCCACGTCCCTGTGTCTCAACGTACACATGTGTGTGAAATCATTTTCTACTTTTACTATTTTCACTTGGGATTTTTATTTCTTTTACTCGCGGTTGAAAGCCATACAGACGTGTACTTCTTACACATGCAGACACTTCGAGTATTTTTATTCATAAGTAAAGCACACATGCGCATGCGATTGTAAATTCAAATTCGTCATATACGTACACAAATTAATAATTTTTCCAATTGACTGTTTTTATCTGCAAGGATACGATTCAGTATTTATATAATTTACACAGTATTAACTTCGATTGTATGTGCGAACGCGTGTAAAAATGTAAACAAACTTCACGCAATATTGATTGCTTAGTTCATAGATGTATATTCGAGTATTGTGCATACGCAATATCCTCCACGTGGTTATTAAACGCCTGCCCTTATCGCACACGTATGGCCGTATTATTACGACCACGTGATACGCATATTTTGATCAGCGGCCGTTGCAATGACTGGACGCTTGAGTGCACGGTCATCATAACTGTATAAATTTTTTTTTGCCGCACGATAATTCACGTGCATTCGTGCGAGTAAATTCGCCATCACATATCGTTAATATGATAAAATTTTGGAGAATTTACAATGTTGGATTTAATTATTCAAAGTTGTAGTGTTATTACATATCGAATTTTACGTAAAAATGTAAATTAATTGCATATTAAATTTCTGTTTCGCTACGGATGTTGTGGAAATTTCAAGGTGATTAACATACATATGGTGAGAAATGGTGAGCATTAAATTTAATATGTAATATTCAAATACATGGGGAGGAATTTTTAGTGTACAGGAAAATGGAAATGTTGATGCATCAACACTTGCTTGATAAAATGAAACAAAAATTACTGGGTGTCATTTTGACATTCTGTCTTTGTAAGATGATGTGTAGAATTGTTTCAGCTGATGATTTCACAGACGCAATTTTTTTCCCAAATGATTATCTCGATAACTAATTTTTTCATTCATCACGAGAAGTGAATAAGAGAATTTCGTCGTCTCAATATTTTCGCATCTCAGAACACAGTCAATTCATCGCACTCATTTTCTCTGTCCCATATTTTTTCTAACATTTTGCCATTCATGAGAAACTAAAAAATTCAGATATTTTCTTCTAACAATGCTCCAAACAATTCGCAAGATGTGTGAAATTTGTACCACATTACTACATAGTTTTAGAAATTATTCAATCATCAATATTCATATTCATTATCAGCAGCAACAATGTTGGCAATTTTTAATCCTTTAACCGAATACCGTTGTTCAATAACAGACTTTAATGTTCAAAAGCCTCATCATTTTATTTTATTCACTTTTCAACAAAGTTATGTGAAGCACACGGTGATGAAACTATAGTCAAGGTAGTGTAGGAGTACACTTGTGAACGATTGCGCTCAAAGACACTACTGATAATGTATACATATAAGTATAATGAGTAGTTAAATAATAACTTATGCATACATACATTTACAATTGTTGGAGCATTGAAAAGAATAAATGTGTCATGCAGAGCCACTTTTGTACTAGTCAACATTCACCTTCTACCACCGTTATAATCCTTCAGTTGAAAAAACTAAAATGTTACACATTTTTTCGGTACGACGATTCTTTCGGTGCAAGTGAAGAATGAATGGAGAGAAAAAAAATAAATAAAAACTCGGAGAGAGAATTAAAGTAAAGAAATGAGTGCGTGACACAAATGACATTGATGTGAATTAGAATGTCACATTTTTTAATGATTTGATGCATTTTTTCTTACAAAACTTTAATAGAAATTTCAATTCATTATTTTCCTCAATCGACACATCTCAATTTTTATCCATTCATTCTCACTTGTACGCTGTGTCAAGTGATATTGTTCATGATTAAAATGACAAATATAAATTGCCACTGTATAATACTCAACGGATAACTTCCCACGTGCAAAATTTCAAGATTGAATTCACTCCTTCTTCCTTTCTTCATTTACTTAATTTTTTTTCCTCTGCTGTTTACTGACGCATATAATTATTCGCGCTGTATGCGTATGGCATTCAGGGAGGTCTGTGGGCGTTCAAGAAAGTGTTTGTATGGATAAAAGAAGGAAGAAGAATACAGAAAGAAAAATCCAGTGGCCGATCAAGTGAATGGAAGTGCGGGTGGAATCCACATATAATACACAATCTAGGAAACGCATAAAATAATTGACATCCCTGTGGACTTTTTTCAGATGCAGACCGTGAACAAACAAAATTATTTATTGTAGCTCCTTTTCCACATTCCTTTTGTGGCAAAATTATTTATTAATTACACGATCAAATTCTTCTTGGAATTCTATATTGGAATATATAAAGATATTCGTTACAACTGTGAATAAAATCGAAAGATGCAATTGTTTATAAACAATAATTTGACACAGATCGTAAAGCAAATGTTTCACATTTTATTATGAACAGTGTGTGGACAAAATATATGTTGAGCCGTGTGTAGATATAAAATTACACAGCAATCATCGATATATACCTCCAACCAGATGATCTTATCAAGAAAAACGGTTATATGCAGATTGCGTAACGTCAAAGCGGTGAACCATTGAGAGAATATTTCCGGAAAGATATCACAGTAAAGCCGTGTCGTCTTTTCGCATCGATTGCTCAAATACATTCTCTTTGTAAATGGCTCTGAGTGCATCATCAATCGAGTGGATGTTTCTTCATGCGCATGATTATACATTCAAAGTTTTTCTTCCACATCGGTTTTTGTTACCGAGACATACCCAAACGTACGAATAAATAAACAGATGTGTCACAGTTGAATTTCAAAAATGAACAATGTGATTAGAGAACATTAACTCACCTTGTTTTTTCATCGATGCTATTGTTTATTATATGTAAATGTGATACATGAATAACAATATTGATTGAACAATTCTATTGATGGACTGAATGTGAAATGGGAAATGAAAAATAGAGGAAAAGAAAAATAATAAAGGAAATGATGCATTTGCGAATGGCAGTTGGCGAGACGTAACGAATATCAGTTTATGTGATCTTGGTATATCACAATGGCAGTGATGTTTAATTCAGTGAAAGTGTTAGCACTGTTGGTGATAATAAATGTCTATGAGATTGATGGTGCCACTATGGTGACCACCACGGTGAGTAACCCTTGGTGGAATGTCGTATAGTAAATGTCTAATTTATATCAACGTCACGTTGAGTTGACAATCATAAATTTAGATGAATGTGTTCTATATTTATCTGTATTCAATCGGCAGTTTGTTTTTTTTTGCTTCTTTTATGTTATTTTTCAACAAATTTGAAATTAAAAATGAAATTGATTGCGAATTTGATTCAATGATAAGTTGGAATCTTCGATTGAGACAATTCCATTCGAAACATTTTTTTTATCGATCAACTACATGGATTGATGCGGCGAACTAAAGGACATAGATGGAATAGATTTTTAGAGGACAAATCTTTTTCATAGGATTTAATTGTTGATTTTGGTTGCGATCGATTTCCTCATTTGTATTCGGTGAAATAAATTTGTTTCATTCGACATTACCCTCGACATGTCGAATGTAATACTGAAGTTATTGAAAGAATGTTATCGAGTCTTGTTTATGACGCAGAGAAAAATTATCGCTGAATAATTGGAAAAGTCAGATAATAATTGATTCACATATCCATTCAAACTCTTATCGTTTTGGTCAGATCATGAATATTCCACAAGTCTGATGTGGTTTACAGAACATGTCATTCTTCACAACCGTCTAATCGATTCTTACAGTCACACTTCTCTGGTGATTCAAAAATTTCATCATTATTGATAACCGCAAGCACTACGTGTAATTGAACCTATTGACCAAAAATTTGTCATCAAATCGATTTCAGATGAAATTCAATCATAAAATCGTCCAATATGCAATCCCGCCACCCATTTTAATGATAACAGGAATGCGGGAACAACACTTCATTGATTCGAATTTCGGGAAACAATATTGGGAGATTTCATTTCAGTTAAGGTGAATACCGATAAACACGGGAATGGATCGTTGCAGAAGCAGGAAAAAAAGATCAATTTAGTTTTTATTCGTTTATCCATCATAGAATTCCCGCAATGCAGAACTTTCCAACACAATGAAGAAACGATTCACTAGAAATTCAAATTTGATATAATGCTCCGCAAAATTGTTATACTGCATTCAAAGTTTAAAATGAAAAATTAAGAGTTTAATAATTTAAAATATGTATCAAATTGTTGTCTGATAAAATAAACAAAAGCTGAATCGGAAAGTCGAGTATGGCTTCGTCAATGTATATTTATCTGAAGAATGTACTTCATGAACAACATTTACATGCATAAAGTCATGGCTGAATTCAAAAGTAATTGTTGCTTTTCTATCTCATTCGTAAGATACTCTAAATTGAGAACGCTACAGTCGCATCTCATTGTTGAAACATACGAAACAACGAACGAGGTATACCATCATTTTCTCATTTTTCCCGCATTTGCCAATGAAATTTAATGTGTTTGCATATCATTCCAAACTAGTTTGCAATGTCTTGAAAATTCATTTACAGGGTTTGAACAAGGTCTGGCATCTTGCATCGTCCACGATCCTGAATAATTATCGTGAATGGAACAAAATAAATTAAATGGTACTGTTTATTGTTTATGTACTGATGCTCCATCCAATTTCTCTCATATAAATATTCAGAGAATGAATATAAAGCCAAAAATGAAGAATAATTAGAATTGAATAAAAACAAAGTTTGTCCGTTTGGAAATAAATTAAACATTTTTGTACTGAATTCAATGTCGCACAATTGTGACCCACCTTTGTGATGTCGGAATTTCCAGGGAGCTGTCATCCAGCTAACTGAGATAGAAACCCCACTCTTCTACTGCAATAAATTCTCCATGACCACCGCAACATTATGAAGAAATAAAAATTCTTCTCGCCGTCGGTGTAAGACCGGGTCACCCAATAATTTGAAACCACAGACAAGACCTGAAACCACCATGCTATTACCGATGAACAATTCACCGCTTAAGATTGAGTTTTGATGACATTATAACTATAAGTTCCGTTTATTAAACATAAAAAAATACCGGAGTAAAACAGAAGTATTTTATTTATTTATTTCCTCACAGTTCAAAGAAAATCCCGGACTACGCATTTGAATTTACACTCACGATGAATATACCAATGTACCAGTTTCACGTAGAAATTAAAATGAAATAGATTTTATGTGTAATTTTTATCAAGTGATTTTTGTCCGTACCTTCGAATGATAGACATGATAGGAAATATAGTGAAACTAATTCAAAAGCAAATGAATAACGGTAAACTATTTGCATGATTAAACACTCCAATTAACATCTAATCGATCTGTCCACAGGATCGAGCACGAAATGTCTCAGAGAGATTCACGTCAACGACGACATTGACAGTGAACATTAGAGATGATGATGATCAAGATCCTTCATTTATTTATCAAGGTTGCATGCTTCTCGATGGTGCCTGCATCAATCCTGAATATTCAGCATCCGTGAGTCATTCAATATTTCATTATTTATGAAATTACTTTCTCATATTTTTACCAATTTACTTGACATTTGAACGACCAGTTGAAGAAAATGTGAGAACAAGTTTTGCTTAACGACTAAGTAATGCAAACTCGATTTCCGTATGTATAAACATATGCATATCCAGTTTTGATTGCATTTGTATCATTTATCAGGTATCAAGTGGAGTTCTGTCTGGAATACTCAACATATCCCCAGAGAAGATACAAGCCATAGACATGGACAGCATCAATGCGCCCATTCATTATTCATTTCTCAGTGGTAGTCCAGCAAATTATCGTGACTTCTTCGAAATTAATCCAAACACTGGAGCAGTGAAGCAAATACAAGCTGTTGGTACAACTGTTACCAAGAAGTTTGATATCATCATCAAGGTATTAAATTGAATTTCTCTTTGAGGAACATCAACGATCAAGTAAAATGCAATGGCAGAAATAACAGATTGAATACGAAATTGGAACAGTACGCTGGTTATTATTAGTGACATATCAAAGATGAATTATCTGAGGAAATGAAATTAGAAATAACTTGGGTCGAGTAATATTGTGATCATTAATAATTCGTGAACTCAACTCATTTCCTTCCTGTTTGATGTTTGAAGGCGGTCGAAGTATCAGAGGCAAAAAGATCGGCGACTGCCAAGCTCACAATCACTGTCAAACCAGTTGATAGCAACCCACCAGTCATAACAGCAACTACAGTTGAAGGCTTTGTTGATGAAAATGCCCCTATTGGAACAAAAGTGATTGATAAAAATGGCAATCCTATAAAGCTCACTGTATCGGATGCCGATTTGGTATGGATCATCATCGTTAAAATCGAAATAAATTAGAGAGGAAATATTACGTCTGCATTCACATTCAAGTGTTCTTCTTATTCAATCCACTGAATTCATTTTTCAGGGATCCGAAGACCCAAAACCAAATTATACATTTGAATTAACGACAAACTTCTTTACTATTGACCAATCGGGAACCTTAGTGGTGCATGAAGAGTCCTTAGATCGTGATCCACCGAGTCCAGACCGTTTCCGGTTTCAGGTCATTGCCCGTGAAAAGACTGGAATTGCAGCATCAACACCTTTATCCTTTGTTGTAACATTGAACGATGTGAACGACAATGCGCCACAGCTTCCGATGGTGCCACCGATTACAGTTCAGGCTGGTGAAGCTAGACAGGAAGTAATCAAGGTATTTGAAAACTTTTGATTTTATTTAATCGCTCAAGATTACTCAACGATTGGTCGGTAATTTGCTCGCAACTATTTTTGTTCTTGATATTATTATCCTGTTATTACTTTTTTTTGCCATCATACATCCACTTATTATTACGTTACAATCATTAGGTTAATGCTACTGACAATGATGCTGGTGAAAACGCAGAAATAAAATACAGCATTTATCATGTATCCAACAATGGCTTACAAAAGTTTAAAATTGATCCTCAAACTGGCGTTATCGAATCAGTGAGAAAATTAAATGCTGGAGAACAATTCAGCATTACTGTACAAGCAACTGATAAAGGTGGAAAATATTCTCAAACAATTGTTGAAGTAAACGTCATACCTGGACCCAATACACGTAGTCCAGTATTCCAACAACCTGTTTATGAAGTTCAAGTTAGTGAGGGTGCATCGATCAACTCAACTGTCGCAACAATAACGGTGAGTAACAACCACAAAAAGTGGGAGTGAGATGAGGGATGTATCGGTGACTTTGCAAATTGAAGTGTTGGAAATTACACCAGTAGGATATATAAATCGAATTCTTTTATGTATTCCAATAAAAATTCCGAATGTTTTTATATGCTAAATTCGATATAAAAAATATAAATTCCCGTGGGCTATTGGTGGATATTTTTTTAATGAACATTCATGGACCCGAGAACGTTTTTTGTTCTCTTGGTGTATTTTATAAAAATGCAATTTATTCCAGGCACTCGACCCAGAAAATGATCCGGTGTCGTATGCAATCGTTTCGGGCAATGACTTACGGCAGTTTGCAATTGGTGACAAGTCAGGCGTTATTACCGTTATAAGGAAGTTGGACAGAGAGGACTTAACGCGATATCAGCTGGTAAGTGGTACTATACGAACAACGCCAGTGAAGCATCATAAGGACATTTATTATGCTTCATCTGTCCACATCAAACTAGAAATCAAATGCTTTCAATTTAGTTTTTAGCTTTTATTCTTCGATATTCCTTTTACTATTCTGATTCATCGTCACTGTAAATAAAAAAGAAATAAATTATTTTTTTCCCTGTTATGGCAGTTGATCAAAGCAGAAGATAGTGGAGGTTTATCAAGCACGGCTACTGTCAATATTCGCGTAACAGACATTAACGATAAAAATCCGGAGTTCGAAGACTTGCCATATGAATTTACAGTAAAGGAAGGTGAAGCGAGGAAATTGATTGGTCGTGTTCACGCAGAAGATGCTGATGAGGGTATTAACGCAGTTGTAAGATATTCTGCTCCAGATGATATTCCATTCACTGTTGATCCTGAGACTGGCGATGTGCTCACGAAAATTGCATTAGACTATGAACAAAATCATGTAAGTTTTTCGTTAGAAATTAACTGTGCAGGATTTTTAATACTTCTAACGGGGAATTTCCAGTTCAAGACACATCACAGCAAATGAAACTGTTCATTTGCAGTTTATTGGAAAATTTGATATGTTTTATTCAGGAATACAAATTCGTTGTGACTGCGAGGGATGGAGCGCCCGATTATCGTCTTGCAACTGCTACGGTTACAGTCAAAGTGATTGACGTTGAAGATCAAATTCCGATTTTCCATCGTAGAAGCTATGAAGCGGAAGTTAAGGAAAACGTTCGTGATTATATGGTCATCCAAGTTGCGGTAATTGCATTTTACTATTCAAATACTCGCAAAAAAAAATATCTTTGAATAAAAATTCTACAAAATTACATCAGAAATTCCTCGACAACATTGGTCAGAGGAGTATTAATTACCAGAAACTGTGAGCGCTTCTTCTGACTGAACGAACTTTGATAAGGAATTCAGAAATGAGTTTTGAAGTGTGGATAACAATTCAGAAAAAGTATATCATTGAATAATGTAGTAATAACCATATTCCAATAACATAATTTTGTATCGCGTCTGAGACCAATTCCGTATATTTTGTTCGTGAAAATTCTCATCGCGATATTTTCATGAGAATTTTTTTTTCTCAACCATCTGCTACAAACCTTCACACTTTATTCTAATGAAACCCGCGAGGAAATTGCATTACGCACTCGACAACAAATGGTCGCAATCGAGATTTTCGAATTCATGAAATTATGCATCGTTATTATAAACCATCACGTTCATTACGTACTTTGCCCCGGAAAATTAGTGATTCACTTAAGAAGATTAATCAGGAGAACATTGATGGAAATTAAAAGTGATGATCATTGTCTCTTCAATGCTAATTTAGGCTGATGATCCAGACACGAAGAAACAAATTACATACATGATCAAACAAGGTGATACTGATCTCTTCAGTATTGATCCTAAAACTGGAGTGATTAAAACAATCCGTGGATTAGATTATGAACGAGGCAGTCAACATATTCTCATCATCGGTACACTTGAGAATACGAGCGATCTACCAGGTTCAACAACACGAGTAGTCATCAATGTCCAGGTATATTTTCAAATATTTCCATCAACTAACACCATTGGTGTATTTATTGAACTTTGACATTGAAATATGATTTTTCATTCCCAAGGACATGAATGATATACCACCAGTATTTACTTCCATACCACAACCTATCACACTTGATGATGATGTCCCCATTGGTACACCAGTAATTAACCTCTCAGCTGAAGACTCCGATGGAACGTCACCCGGAAATCAAGTAAATATATTATTGTGTTTTCGCAATACATATGTGAACACCGTTAGAAGAATTATTCAATGGCAAACTATAATCATATGCATGTATATTAATAGCATATGTCTAATTAAGCATCAAGTTCACACATTATAATTCTGTAATTCTTTAGATACGATATGAAATAATTGGACGTGGAATAGCCAACAAATATTTCGTAATTGATCCCGACTCGGGTGTACTCACAGTTCGTGATGATTTGCGTAAAGAAACTGACTCTGAATATCAAGTAAGATAATCATGTGTATGAACTTTGTAATATATACGTACATGCATGGATTCATATTTATTCATGGTGAATTATGCTGGTGCGTTGTATTACAGTTTCAAGAATTAATCTGCACAGTACACATATTGCACCGTTTATGTTTGCAGGTGGACGTGAGGGCTTATGATCTTGGTGAACCACAGCTCTCATCAGTAACTACAGTTCCAATTTATGTTCGCCATGTTGCAACTGTAGCGCCGGAGGTTGGTCTAGGTTTCGCTGAAGATTCATATAATGTCGATGTGCCTGAAGATGCCAGCGATAATACCCTCATTAAAATATTAACAATTATTAATTCGCATAATCATGACACAATGCCATTGAAATGTGAAATTTATAGTGGTAATAATGATGGGTTATTCGAAGCCAGCATTACTGAAGAACGCAATTGTGCTTTAAGATTGAAGAAAGGCATTCTCGATTATGAAACTGTTGAATTCTATCGGATCAAAATAAAATTGGAATCATTATCAGGATTACTCAACTCACATAGAAATACAACGATGGTAAGTAAACTTTTCTGGTTCCATCGATTCTGTTCTCGGATGAGTGAGGGTAGACATTTTCAACGGTTGGAGCCGAGATTGGAAAACATTTTATTCTTAAATCCGATAATCCGAAGGATTCGTGGAGAGTTGTAACAGATTCTGCACACAAAGTCTTCTATCAATATCAGAAAATTTCTGCAGCCTTCGTTCTATAAATTAATATAAGCGATTTGAAATATGTTCATATTCAGCCAAGATTTCATTTTTAGGTGAAAATCCAGGTGATTGACGTCAATGATAACAAACCGGAATTTGTTTTCCCTGAAGACCCTCTAGGATTACGTAAACGACGTTATTTTGCGGCAATTCCACGAAACACACAATTTACTCCTAGTGATTCTCACGTGTTGCAAGTGAAAGCTCATGATAAAGATAATGGAAAGTTTGGAAAGTTGGAGTACAAGATTTTAGATGGACGAGGCACGCAATACTTCACGATTGACAGTTCCTCTGGAATTATAAACACCGTCGGCACTTTTGATAATCTCCTTGATGAAGAACTCCCATTCAAATTCAACGTACACGTACGAGATAATCCGAACTCGACAATGAAATTCAATTCTGCAGAAGCGCCAGTTGTCGTTAATTTGATTGACGAGGAGAATTTGATGATACTAGTTATTCAAGATGCATCACACGACGTAGTACAAAAATACAAAATGAAAATAATGCGTATATTGGAGGAAAATATGGGACTTTTAATAGGCATTGAGAAAATAGCTGTTCGTAAAACGGTTACTAAAAATGGCACAGTTGAAAGTCATCTACAAGATTCAGATGTTTGGTTTTATGCCATCGATCCAAAGACTGAAATTATATTGGATCGCAACAGCTCACAGTTACAGAGGTATAGTCAATTATTTGTATTCCTTATCATTGCTATCATCCGATGAATATCATTCTTCGTTTGCTGCAGCTTGTATGATTAAAACGTGTGGATATGTACAAGCTTGCACGCAATGATAAAAACGAAATGTCCAATTGTTCATTCTCTAGCTTCATGACAATACACATGCAACGTGCCACTGATCAATCTCTTGTACTTTTTTATCCGAATGGTTCGGAATAAGACCAGGAAAAACGGAGAATATGAATAGAATAGTTATTGGAGAAGTTTCAATATTTCATGAGTGAACTTCATGGCATTTGACATCTGATTACAGAGTAATATTCGACAAATCCGCCATGTCCACAATTATATTCAACATTTCAACGGCGGTGAAGGCGAACGCAATCGATATCCACGCTCCCGTAACTGCTCCTGAGCCAGTACGCACTCAAACTACTGTTGCACTGAGCGTTGACGTTTATCCATATGCACTCATCATCGTAGCATGCATCATTCTTGTCCTTGGTATTGCTGGAATAATCTACATTTGTGTCTCCTGGTCGAGGTCAGTAAAATATTTCATAAACTCAACTTCGTTGTACTATCAGATGATGATGACCTTCATCACGATTAATCAATGTTCGATCCCATGAAATTACGAGAACTACTGAGCTTTATAATCCTCTACGTGTTAGTGTAAATCGCTATAATTGATGGATATTTTCAATTGTTCACATCCACATTGAAATTTATCTCATTAATTATCTTGTTCTTTTTTCTGTTTCATTCTGATGAATAGATACAAAGCATATAAGGATCGCATGCAACGAATGTACGTAGTTCCCAGATACGATCCAGTATTTGTTGAAACAGATCTAAAGGAATATGAAACACAAGTGCTCCGGATGAGCGTGCCGAATGACGATAATGATAGTTATAATGATCTTCAACTAGATTTTAGTAATAAAAATCATGCATTCAGTCTTGACAATGTCAGCTACATCACCAAAGACCACAGCGGAAGCACTGGTAGTGACTTTTAAACATTTCAACTTTTTTTTCTCTCCAAATTATCTTGAATTTGGATTTATATTCATAGCAAGTAATGACATTGAATTGTTCAGGTCAGCAAAGTCCTGTGAGTTCTGAAGCAGCTACCACAGTGCGGGCATCAAGCATCGTCGGGAATCATCCAGAAGCAAATAATTTGCAGTCACTCCGACGGTCGACTTTAGGTAGAAAAAATACAAATAATATGATAAATACTGTCGATACGCCGGTATTGAATCCGCTGTTCAATCATACTGATCTTCTAAGCTCAAGTCCATCAAATGATAATGTGACATTTAGAGAGAGAAAAGACTACTCTCACCTGGGATTTACGTATTTGGGCGAGCAAAGTCCAGTCGAGACAACCACCGAATTATAATAAAAAAATGTGATTCGTTTTATTGGTTGCTTGTTGGAACAAGGAGAAAAAATTTGCCATTGATTATTATCAAAAAAATTGATAGCAGGAAAAGAAAAGGGTAGAATGAATGTTAGATTGTGTGTAAATGATTAGCCACGTAATCAAATTACAATGGAATTGGGTGGACTTTGAAAATCAAATACTCGTGAGAAGAATTGAAGATTTATCTCTGCATAAATGACATAAAGATACGATACCGATTAATGATGAAATGACAAATGTTCAATAGTACACTGACGTGAATGAAATTGTGCCAAGTCAGGTGCCGTCCATTTATAATGATAAGTTATGGAAAATTATTTGATGAATAAATAATAATAATTTCAATGAATGGAAGGACATACATGTATGTGTCACTCAATAACTTTTGTTTGTGATTTTCATTAAGACGCTAGGAATACACGAATTAATTGTATATGAACCTAATCAATCGTTTCTTAATCTTTTTTATCTTCATTTTGTATGATACTTCGTCAATTATTTATGAATAATTATTCGGAAGTTTGCTCATATATGTTAATAATCAAATCAAATGGAAGCCAATTGATTGTTGAATTAAAGACGTGAAATAAGCGCAATAATGACACAAATGTCACAATTTTGCATTTAATGTTATACATTTTTCAAAATAACTTCAATCGAATGTGGGATTCTCGATGTTTTTCCTCTTGTACTTAATTAGGATGAAATGAATGACTACCCAACTAACAAACTTAAACTGCCCGAATGTCGTTCACAGACAAATATATGAACGATGAATAAATTTTTACTGAAGAAAAATGAAAGCACATCCCTGTGCATTCTATTTCATATTTCGATCGGATCTCTTAATGTCAGACTCTATTTAATTTATCCTCGAGAATGTATTTCTACCTAAAGTTCCCTTTTATTTTCTTTGTCACCTTTATCCACACAAAAAATTGAATTGATCGGAGTATGAAAAAAAAAGCGATCAAGACCGAAGACGTATATACATATGAACATATACTTTAATAAAATGTACGTTGTACTGATGGTTGAATAATATTTAAGAAAACGCCAATGTGAAAAGAATTGTATAAAACTTGTTAATAATTAAATAGTACATTTATTATAAATCTTTGTTTCATACATGATAAACCTGACACAACCATTTCTATCCCTCACTATTGAAATGTTGATTCAACTTAATAATTCATGTGTGCTTTTCTATGAATAGATAAATAATTCAGGATGAAATTCTCGAATGTATTATACGAAAGCGTTCATGTCTGTATGGTAACACTGAAATATCATGTCAATATGATTGAGAAACGGGGAGGAAATTTTTACATTAAAGATTGCTAAAGCGTCGGCGCCATTCTCATATGACGCAGCCGCATCTGGACCACTTGCATGGTAAACGGGGAAACACGTAAAAAGACGATGTGAAATGAAAGGCGAATAGTGGGGTAAGTATAAAGCTAGTATCACCGGGGCATGGATGAAATGCTGGTCCAGAAAAGCTTTTCACTCAGTCGTTCACCGCGCTATGAAGGTGACACTTGTCTGAATAGTTCTTGATCCAAAGAATTAAACGCACATATTCTGATCAACAAGCGGAAGTTGCGTGTTCTTCTGTCAGCAGAAACAAGAGATAGAAACATCGAAAATGTGAATTTGTGTTTTGTTTCAACGCAAAGCGATTTGTATTGTTCATATTATTTCACGAAAATTGGATCTATGCCAAGGGTGAGTTTTCAGTTTGTTGTGAGAGTGTGAATTTATGTACTTAGCTACAAATGTGGGAGTTGGCCAAATCTGCATATTTTTTTTATTATTATGAAAATTTTTTATGAGAATAGTGTAACTGTGGAACCACCTGTGACAAATCATTTCCTTTAGACTTTTCAATGATGGATTTGGATCATTTGGATTTAGATGGAACAATTGTCAGTTATAGGGAGTATTAATCATATTGAATCTTTTTTTCACTGTAGAAATACATTTTACGTTCGGGGAAATTGTTTATGCAAATTTTTCCCACCGCGGAAGTAGGAAGGTATATATTGTTGGTTTATTAATTATTTAATAGTGCATATGATAGTTGATAGAATCACTTAGTTATGTACTGAGATAAATTGATAGATAAAAAAAATTGTCCCATCATTTATGTACATAGGTAATGCATTGTGCCCGTTCATGTGTAAATAATTTCTGAGTAGAGTCAAGAGCATCAAAGACCACAGCTGTAGCTAATCACTCATGTCACTTTCATCCAATATTTTTATATAGGATGAATACTTGAATTCCGAACATTTATTCTTTCATCGATTATACACTGAATGAAATTGATTACTTCAATAACATATTCTTGATTGAAATTTTTCTCAGAATAAATTTGGTCGCATTTAGGTAATTTATCGATTCATCATTCTCATCGGTTATAATGTCATGGGAAATATGAGAAAGATTGTTCGAAATCCCCGAGTAAATCATTGCACAGCGACATTTGGAATAAAAATTATTTCAGAAATTTTTTTTTTCACTAGATGAACTCGGCGTGACGTTGATGTTGAGTCAGTATGAAGTATTTGAAGATCACTGTTTTCGTATTCAATCTTCTGATATGGGTAAATAATTAGAATTCAAAAACTGAACAACTAATGAGACATTGAAATTAGTTATGACATTTGATGAATGATTTTAAAAATAATTAATGGGATTGTTGATAATATTTCACTTCTCATTCCAACAGTTATCTGGATTCACGATCATTGTGATAGGGACATGGCTATTGATAGAGGAAAGTACCGGTCATCTGTTCAATCTCTTCATGAAAAGCCTAACGCCACGTGATACAGTGAATACATTGTCGTATATTTTTCTTGGGCTTGGATTTGCAGTGTTGACAGTAGGTTTTTTTGGGTGTCATGCATCGCTTCGCAGCTCACGATGTGTATTGATAGCGGTGAGTTATTGATGACCAATTCCTCTATCTGTTAAGTTGAATCTCTACATTTATTGAGTGAAAAACAAAAACAGCGTACTGACGGTGATAATTTTTTTTTGTGTTACAAACAGTACATTGCCATGATGGTAGGACTGATAGTTGCTGAATTAGTAACAGCATCTGTAGTTGGCTTTCTGTCTTATCGTGCAGTGTCTGGATTAGAGAAAAGACTTCTATTCAAATTGGCTGATTTGTATGGACATGATCCAACAAGCGATCTAGGCTTCAGTCACAGTCTCGATTTCGCCCAATACAAAGTAAAGTGAAGTGCAATCTCATTTCATATTCATTCTCAAATTCATTCATCATAATTTTTTCCATCTGAACACTCGTGGTCAGTTAAATCGTTGGATGACATTATTGCAGTTCAATTGTTGTGGGATTTATGGCGATGCTGATTATAATGGAACTGCTTGGTGGAGAGATAGTCGCTTGTCAGGTGCGAGGAAAAATGTGCCTCTCACTTGTTGTGTATTGAAAAATCATGAGGTAAAACATTTGAATTAATTGGATCTAAATTTTGATGAGATAACAAACGGAAAAAAAAATTGTTGGTCTTGTTTGTTGACCACGCTAAGCCTAAATGTGGATGTTGAGAATGAAAGACACACTTCAGGAAAATGAAATTATGTGAATGTTCACAGGCTCGCAATGCGGGAAGCCCAATGAGCGTCATTTCAAGAGTATATCATAAAGACGTTAGTGAATTTACTACCTTTCATTACCCAGGCTGTTTTTTATCTTCCGATAATTACTCATTCTCCCTATGTTTGATAGTATGAAAAACCCTGGCTCCAACCACAACCAAAAGATGTAGCTGCATGTCAAGCTGAAGAACCAGAAGCTCACATCAATTTTCGAAACAAAGATGTGAGTAGTTTACTCATGACTGATTGCATTGACATTTATACAGAAAATTAAATAAAGTCATTCCATTTATTCAGGGTTGTCTAGAGATCGCAAAACATTGGTTACGCGATGATAGTGTGAAACTCTTCCTTTTCGTCATGGCGATAGCAAGTGTACAGGTAAATTTAAAGATGAAGTAAGAATAAGTGATGGAACTAATCGGATTAGAATTGAATATGGGGTTCGTAGTTGCATCCCTTTTTCAAGTTTCTATCCAACTTTCATTAACCTATTCACATGAGTTTGTTGACTTTTTAGGTGATTGCTATTGTCACTTCATGGATACTGTATCGGGCAATCCGAAATATGGAAAATTACTAGCGAACGATAATTTCATATTCACTGCCGACCTAGATGGGGTTTCTGAACAACAAATACACCCTGAACAATAATGTAATAAAATTCATGAATACGAAGGATACTTCAATGTATTGTGTTGCATGTCGTCCATACCCACATCAGCGTGAAGATTTATAGAATCAGATGATTCCAACACTTGCTATATCATATAAGACGTTTCGAATTCAATCAATTTTTCTGTATTATTTTATCCATAATTGGAAATTATTTTAGGCTGCAGCACTTTGTGAGATTAAAAATTTTGAATAGATGAAAATGATTTGAATGTCATGTACGTGTGTTGACTGTTTTCGTGTAATCTCGAGAGATATAACTCCAGGAAAGTGCGATATGATGCTGGTACTTTGATTTCACTGTTGCATTAACTATGATTTTCATTAACATGTTATGAAAGAATTGGTTCTAATTGCGTTATTATTAGTTGAATCGAGTTAACATTCCAACACATATTGAAATGTAGATGAGTCATTAACGGATAACCTTTTCTATGTTGCAAAGCGACAAGACATCGAATTCTTTCCCCCAGAATCATTTGTATTAAATTTTTTGAAAGAACAGAATCATTGTCGCGTCCGATAACGCCTTTTAAAGCATAATTTGCGAATAAAAAAAAACAAACAAATGATTATGAGAAAAGTATGGAGTTCGTTAATGAATAACAGAAATACGATGAATTATTTTTTAATATCTATATCTATATAATGAATATATATTTATTGGTGCGCATATTTTCTATAAGATTCAGCTCACTTTTTTTAACGCGTTCATTCAACTGTGATGTACAGAATGATGATATAAAATATAGTATGTGTACGCGGAGCAATCTTATATTGATGTTAATAGATTGAGGAATAGAGAAAGATCATTGTTTGCATAGAGTATACATTGAAAAATGTATAATTGACGTGAGAAATAATAAATTTATTCCTTGTGTTTATGTTTCATAGACCGTCATTTTCTTCAGTCATATTCCTGTCCCACAATTCTCATTCATAGTAATATACAGCCCGGTCACTCAATGCTTGCATTTGGTGCACTTTTTCTGTATTATCATGAGTTGATGAACATATTTTGCGAAATTCCTCGACCTGAAAAATCAGCAGTTTCAATTATTGGATTAAATATCATCACTATATATTCCTATATCAGGAAAATAATTTATAATAACTCATCCATTTTCGGATGCATTATTCACCTGTTTGGTGGAAATATTCAATGGTTCAGGGTTTATGATCCGTATCACATTCTCTACATAAGGAAAAGCTGATGAAAAGCCATTGTAAGTATAAAATTTACTCGCGAACAATGGGAAAATAGTGTCAAGGCTGAACGGTGTGATGGACACTTTGGATTCCTCGTCTTTTACTGATGACAAACTCGTTATTATATTTGCGAGTTGATGATTCTCTACCTCTGAGCACTTGAAAAATACAAAAACCAACAATGCAAATATGATGTTTACAAATTTCTTATCAATAGAAATTAATTTTGAGTGTTGATTAGAAATTCACCTGAAAGAAGAATGAAATAATCGTAATTTCACTAGTATTTGCTCGATCAATTTCTGTGTGAAGTGTTTCTAAATCAGTTTTGACATGGATTAATTGCATCTCGAGAGGAAAACTAACGTTATCTAGTGTATGTTCACTTCCGGAGTCGTTAGATGATCCCCAATGAAACACTATTGATTGAAAGTCATACAGATTTCGCAATGGGCCAGATTCAATATATGGTGTCACATCAGCTGGCCAGATGCATTGTACAGATACTGAATAATGCGAATTTTTTTAAGATGAAAAACTCTAATGGAATGTAGATAGAAACAGACGAATCATTTCTAGCAGACCTGTCTTTCCATCATTCAGCATTGTGATAGCTACAGGTCGAACTGAATATCCAATCCATTTCAGTTGTTCACTTTCTTCGAGAACTACTGAGTCACGAGTCACGATGTTAATTGGGAATTGATTAGTCTGAATGGTTTGATGGTCGTCAGGTGCCAAATTGGGGAATCGATTATCTGTAGAATAGTCGTGTACCGGAATGAGTGTATGATGATGATGATCACTCCATTGTATAAGCAATTGAATCCATTCAAAAATTTCTGACATCAGCATGCCTATCGATATCACAGAATGTCGATTAATTTTGGCAGACATTTCCTCGTAATCATAGATATCAATGTGAATATATACTAATCAACGAAAGACTGCCGCAGACGATCAGAAATCCTGAAAATGTGACAGCCATTGTTCTGACTCGAATAGATGTTGAGAGAATTGAAAAATATTGAAATGAAATGTCTACTCGGAATTTTTTCTCCAATCGAATGTCGAAAGTTTCATTGAATCAATGAAAATGAACGGGGAAATTGCAGAGACAATGTCACGGTGAATGGAGCGACGACATACCTGAAGTTGGCTATTAGTTTTGGAGAAAATGGTCCATCCTTCAAAATAAATAGTCAAATTTCATCTCCACACATTTCATAATTATTTGGAAACAATGCAATTCTCATGATCATGGAATTCTTGCCACGAGAAAGTAAAAAACTGAAGAACATACAGCAAATATGATGAATTAACTCTGTACCACCATATGTTTTTTAAATAGTTTTCAGTTTACAAAAATCAGGCAGATCACCGATCAATATTGACGATAAATTTGCGAGAGCTAAAAAATTCCCTCCATTGATATTGTCTGGACATTGGCACAAAGAGGGCAGCGCAATATTATCGAACAATGGACAATATGGTAAATGGATTCATGTGTAAATATAACCAATGAGCAATTTTGCAGTTTCGTAATTCCACTGAAAATTCATTTTAACTTGATTTGAATCTTAGCTCTCATTGAATTAACGGGCAGACGTATCCCATCAATTCTAACTGGTGGACCATTACTGACCGATCGATATAGTTTTCTGAATGCTCATTTCCATTGGGGTGAAAGTGATTGCAATGGATCTGAACATAATATCAATGGAACATGGTGAATAACATCTAATTAAATTGCACAGAACGAACATGTTCTTTGACTGATTCTTCATGATGCGTAGGTATTCAATGGAGTGTCATGTAGTCCATATAAATCAAAAGTACGAAAACCTCAAACAATGCTTGAAGCACAAAGACGGAATTTGTGTTCTTGTTTACTTCTTCTTGGTTACTAAGGACGCATATCGGAAAAGTGATCCATACATGGAAAGAATAATTGACAGTTTGCAGTTCGTTCGTCAATCTAACTCATTCACTGAAATCCCTTCGAGTAATTGATTTAAGAAACCAGCATAAATTTTGAGCAGTTTTTTTTCAATTTTCTGATGATTTGTCTCGAGAGTAATTTATTTTTTTCAGATTCTCTCCAATGGATGCGGCAAGCCATTTATTGTCCCAAATATTATTCTTATTCTGGATCATATCACACAAGGACTGAACCAGAATGTGTAACGTGGATTATATTTCCGTTGTATATACCGATAACATCTCATCAAGTAACAATTGTCTATCATCCAATCGATGAAATCCTGAATTATCTATTCCATGCTACATTCGAACATAATAATATTACTCTATAGTGATTCTCCCTCCTACAGCTCAATCGATTCCGGAAATTGAATGATCATAGTGGAATGGCAATTTCCAATAACTGTCGTAAAATTAATCCACCAAATGGGCGACCAATTTATTCAGTCATAAATACATTCGATGACTGAGATTTTTCATATTTTTGCCCCAACGACGATTTCTTCATATCACGATACTTTATAATAGGCAACGAATGGAATTCTGTCTATTCACTTTGGATATAAGCAAAAATTGAGAGTTACTCCAGTTAAATTTATTTTAGTAACATTCCATTCACATAAACGAATCTCCAACTCCGAGACTTTGAATGAAAACATGATTGAACAGATCACCGATCAATGCTATGTCTTCCATTTCTTGCAATCTAAAATGCGAATTGCCGAAAGTTTCTTAAAATATTGGAATCTTTTGAGATGCAGTTGGGTTGAATCATATTGCTATCAAGTTTCTCGGGTTCAAAAAAATAGCAGCCGATGGCACAACTTCTACGTTCTATTAAGACAATGATCCAATGTCTCGCATTATAATTCCACTATTATCGACAGAGGACCAGTGCTGCCATCTTGTTTTGTGATTACTTTTTTCATATTCTTTGTCATTATCCTCCTTCATGTCGATAATAGCGGAATTTTCATGCATAATGTTGTTCAATGCATTAAGTTGTTGAAGATCACACGTGCGTACGAGAACAAAGTGACTCAGCCTTTCACTGGTTTAATAACAATATTGTTAATAAAAGCAATCAAATTCTGAACGAATACGGAATTCCGATATTCGAGCCAATCTGGTAATCCAAGATAAACATGACGATAATATTAGGCGGTGGAATTTCCGGTTTATCAGCAGCTTATTATGCATTGGAGAATCCGAAACTTGGTAAATTAACAATTCTAGAGGCATCTAATCGTCTCGGTGGATGGATACGTACGAAACGTTCATCAGAAGGCATACTTTTTGAGAAAGGGCCTCGAACGATAAGGGTTGGTGCTGCAAATGGTGAAAATACAATGCAATTAGTTGATGATTTGGGACTAGCTGATGCAGTCATACCAGTTCTTAGGAAACACCCAGCAGCTCAAAGACGTATGATTTATGTTGATGGAAAACTTCATGAATTACCAATGACAGGTGGTAGTCTGTTTACAATTAAAAGCCCATTTCGTCGACCGCTTATCACAATGCTCTGGAATGATTTCAGAGCACCAAAAGGAACTAAAGATGATGAAAGTATATATGATTTCGTCGCAAGACGAATGGGTAAAGACATTGCTGATTATTTTATAAGTCCTATGATATGTGGAATATGTGCTGGCGATGCAAAAAAAATCAGTGTTAACTTCTTGATGCCATCACTATTCAAATCTGAACAAACACATGGGTCGATAGTGAAAGGTTACTACGCTAAAGTCCGCCAGGATATCAATGAAAAAAAAGCGCAACGAATGGCGCAACTCCAAAATGTGGTGGACAAACATGATAACAGTACTAGAGAAGCGGCTAAAAGAGAAAGTTGGGCAGTATGGACTTTGCAGAATGGTCTTGAAGAGTTACCGAGAAAGATAGGAGAACATCTATCTAAACGTGAAGTTAACATTGATTTGAATGAACGCTGCAATAATATAACTTTTAAGCCAGATAGCGTGGAATTAGATGTTAATGGTGAAGTGAAAAAATGTTCCAGAGTTGTCTCAACTTTGTCTGCGAAAGATTTGTCACCTCTTGTTCAACGTCAACATCCTCAACTAGCACTTGAATTGGATGCAATACCGTCAGTAACAGTAGTCACAATCAATTTTCATTTCCGTGGTAATGTACTTCCAATGGAGGCATTTGGTGTGTTGGTTCCACCTTCAGAAGGATTACCTATTTTAGGAGTTATATTTGACTCCTGTATATTCCCACAGGGACCAACAACGGTAAATATCAACAAGTTATTTCTATACTGATGGAACCATTAACTTGCGAATGTCTCTTGATTGAAAAAAAATATATGCGTATCGATTTACCAACAGGTTCTAACAGTGATGATGGGTGGTGATTGGTTTGAAAATTATTTTGGAGAAAATCCCACAGAGGAATATTTATTGACTACAGCCAGGACCAATCTATTAAAAATACTGAATATTTCTGATGATCCAGTTGAAGTTGATGTGTCTATCCTGAAAGATTGTATTCCACAACACATCGTTGGTCATGAAAAACGGATCGAACGAATTCGCAACTATATTTCCTCCAATAGTATCCCATTGTCGCTGTGTGGATCTTCATTTGATGGCGTTGGTATTAACGACGTTATTCTATCAGCTAAAAACGCCATCGCTGACATCTCTTGAAGCTTTCAATATACTACGATTTTCTGTATATATATAATGTGATTTGTGGCAAATAATAGTTAATTCATGTGAATTATTTACCGTGAATAACCCAGAAAAGAATGACAAACTTTGATGACTTGACAAACTCTATTTTTCTAAAGCTTATGGTTATATTGTTAAAGAAAAAAGATAGAATCTGGACAATTGGAACCATGCCGAACACTTATGGAACATAACCGCATATACAATTTGATACGAGAAAATATAGACAATGGGTATTTCGACAATTCGAGTCACAAGTTTTTCGCATATTAGTGTTGACTAACCAAGGATTGGAGTAGGTTGTTACGAACAAGTAAAATTTATGTGCGTCGTCTTTAGGAAGAGATTCCGTATCGGTACACAACACTTAGATATATTTTTTTTCATGTCCATGTTGGAATGGTTTATAATAGTTTCCCAATTTTAATATTTACAATCATACACATCTGTAGTAATTTGCTTCTCTGAAATTCCCCTTGCTGCAAATGCAAATGTAATATTTTTAACACTTCGTTATAATATCGAAGAACAATGTACTATTCTTATTTTTCGTCACCTTTAAAGACCAAACGTTGATTTGATGTCAGTTAATGATCACCACATAACTTTGTCGGGAACAGTATGACTTATGAAGCAAACTATCAATGAATATTATAGGCCATCGCTACACTGCACAGAGATGGAATTGACAGTTTGTTTTCTGTGATTCACATGATAATTAGAATGTAAATGTCGAACTCGGGGAAAAATTTTTCGTGTCGCAAATCTATTGTAATCATGAAACATCACCATTCGCAGGTTACATCTCCCTCGGTGACTGCTACAAATTTTACGTGAGTATATCTTATGGTGGTTTTCATCTGTTAAACAAACTTCTTCTTCGTTTCGTTTTATTGAAATAATTATATGAGAAAATATCAATTCCAAGATACTGATAGTAATGGTGAGTAGTGCACGTTCGGCTATTGCTTCTCTTGACATAAGTTAGGATATTTTTCATCCATGGCACTTGATAAGTGAATAACGTTCATAAATATCAGAAACAATCCTGTAGATGTTGCTGCGTCCATTCTTGAAAGATTGTGTCCCACAATATATTATGAGTCACAAATAATTATTGTTTGTAGGCGCATTTCTATTCATCTCTTCGTATTCCATTGAGGTTGTGTAGTTCTTCACGTAGAGACGTTGGCATTAACAACGTTATTCTGTCACCGAAAAATGCCATTGATGACATCTCATGAATGCTCTTAATTTTACTCAAATTTATATTGATATAATGTGGTATCGTAAAGAATCCAATAGAAGATCTTACGGTATGCTTTGCTATGTGTGTTCTGATGAAAGATGGAACAATACATTTGCGTAATGTGAAATAACATTCAACAATAGAAATTCACCATTTGCATGCGCTTTGAATCATGCATTTTGAAAGTACACACATAATTTCGCAGTTGGAGTGAAGAAGAGCTTGACTATTGGAAATATATGAAATACTGATGAATGATAACAATATGTACAAATTTCGTATCAGAAAATGAAGAAAGAAAGTTTTTTCAACATTGATTTATGATTCCACACATTGTTCCTCCCCAAAGAGAATAATCATAACTCACCGCGCTCATATATAAATGTACAAACATAAGAATATACGAAATATTGGAGATCTAGAAGTTCTGTTTACACTGCGATCACTCTTCGAAAAGAATTTTTGTCACATTCCACTACCGTTTGTGAAGCGAATATAGTTTATATATAAATGTTTGAAATATTGGCAGTAGAACATAAATTTTTCGAATGAATCACTACTTTACAATCCAACATGATAGTGCACTTAAATCTGCACATGCTCCTACTAGCATTAAATGCAGAAACAGCACAAGAAAGACCCGCATTTTCTTTCCTTTTTTTTGTTATGGATTAACATTACCTGCATATTTGACTTCGTCAAATGCTTTTCGCGCCTTCTTCAATTCTTCATTCATTGTGAGTAAATCCTTAACCCTAGCGTACTTTCTAGGGTCCTTTCTCACTGTGAAAGAATACATTATCGAACATTATCTATCAATATTCCACTATCATAAAGCAGATGAATTCGCAATGAGGTTCTCTCACCTAAAAAGACTATATCTTCAACTTGTACACGGCCTGTCCGACCGATCTCCATAGCTCGATGTGTCATTTCCGTTATATATTCAATCACCAAATCTTCCAGTAAATCAACACTCTCTGTATATGGATTTTGATCATCACCGAATCCATACATCATACAACGTAATTCTTTCGAAAACAAACGTTTACGACCACTTGGTAATGTTCCACCAATTGGGAGTTCCGCTTCCTCATCTTCAAACTGGAAAATCGAAATCACAATGAATCATACTTGAACCTGCTGGTTAGTCCTTCACATATTATTGTGCTTGATGATCAACAAATTTTTATCTTATTGACCGTGCGTGGAGCTGGATGATGCTGCAAAATTATTGCTCATACAGAAACTGGGATACTAAGCGAACTATTTCAACTCTTTTTATTAGATTTCCACCACAATATATCAGAAGCATACTCAACGATAATCGATACCTCAGTTGCTACGACCCCGATAGACTAACCGTATGAAAAAATTATAGTAGAACCTCGATTTTCGAACGCTCGACCCTTTTCTTGACTACCAAGGGTCCACTGCATTTTTCCGTACGCCCGAAAGTGTGGGAGAAAATCGACGTTTCAATGTATGTTATAATAACTGAGATTATTCGATTCAATCCTTTTACAATATGAGATAAGAAAGGTATTTTCGTTCTGATGCTCGAAAATGTGAACATACCCAACAAAAAACTATGAACGAATTATGGATGAATTTGTTGTTCAAATCAAAATTTTCACCGTAATCTGACTGAGCTTTTGACTAGGAAAAACATGAGACTGAGAAATATTTGACATCGGTGTTTCAACGCCGTACAGTAAACAATGATGAAGAATGAGGATATTGTGTTGTCCTCACAAGGGTGGTGTTGATACTACAAATGTTATCAATTTGTTAATTGAACATGAGTTTAGGAAAAAACTATGAAATAATGATTTCAAGTCTGTATGAACCCATATTTGTTTATGTGTATAATTAATTTCGACTTATAACGATGTGTAGTAAACTTTCATTAAATTTTATCATTGTATAACAATCACTTTATAGGTTAGTTTCTCCATTCATCAGTTTCATTTATAGTTTATATATATATACCTGCTCAAAAGGCTCTTCCGTTGCCATAACCTCTAACTATTATTCGATTATAATCAGCTACTTCAATTATTCACGTATTAAATTACAAAAAATGATAATCAACTAATCATGAATAACAAATCGCGATGCAATTAACAGCTCAGATATTGTTGAAACATGGATGTTGCGAGACGATATCACAGCCCATTATGTATACGAAACTAACCACTGAACCTGTAATAATACTACAGATCAGTGAAACCACCTAATGATTTTAATATCAAGATCAGAGAACCGAAACCGCACAGTATATCTATATGTATAGTTTGTTGGGGTTACGCTAGGGGAATTGATGGCGCTATGAATACAACAGAAAGGGGAACAATAAATGAAAACAATTTATTTTCCAGAGATTGGAGAGTTGTGGCGTTTGAGAAGGTCATAAGGTGATATCGTTTCCCTCATGCAACCAAATCACACCGATACTAAGGGAACCAACATAATTAACTTGAAGTGTTATCAGATAAATTGGTAAGATGCCCTTGAACATCGAAGATTAAAAACAAACCAGGCGTACCAGACATGAGTATGTATAGTTCTGACGATAAAAACACGCGCGCACGCTCAAATCGAATTTCACTTTTGTCCCGACACGAAACCATTTCAGTATAACAACAGTTTGGAATCTATGCACTACAATATTAGATGAAGTGATTTTTCTGAATAACACAAGATACACATTACATAACCTAAACAAATCTCGTATCAAATTAAAGCGGAATTGATTGTTTTTTAATATCGTCAATCATAATTAGAGCACATTGACCGGTGACATACCCTATGCACAAGTCGGCACATAATCGATAATTTACTATTGGTGATATAATATACAAACCGGTGTGATGTGTTACCCTAGTGTGGCTCTGTTGCATCTGTTGCATCGATATCTATTCATAATCCGTGATAACTAAGCTGTAAGGGATGGGTTAAGATAATGAGATGTACGGAGAAAACCATAAAAGCACGTATGTAAATACATTTAATTTGATTGCCACTCAGAAATATTTATGGACGTCTTGATATTGTACAGTCATTCGATATTTTATTTGTTCATATTTGTTCAGTAGTTCATCGAAAGGAAAATTAAAAACTCCATCCTCCACGTCATTCTCATCAATAATGGCGATACGTCATAAAAATGATGACGTTATCAATAAAACGGATTTACCCGGTGAGAGCCCAACGAAAAATAGAAAAAATCCGTGGCCTACAGACGATAGTGGTTCTCCATCACCAAGCTGGGATGGTGATAGTAGAGCAACCTCATCATCATGGCCCGAAGAGATTGAAGAAGCGGCCACACGAAAAGTTTTGAATTTGTGGTGTGCAGTAGAAAGAACTCTTTATAAAGAGGATGAAGAGTTACCCCTAGGGAATATTATGGACGAATGCATTCAATGGAGAACGCAGATACCCCATTTTAGAGTGGTTGGTACAAAAAAACGACTCGAGATTCTTGAAAATGATAGTGACACCGGAAGGAATGATGAATATAAAAGTTATTCTCCAACTGATAGACCCATCGAGAACATTGCGACGGGAAACAATCTGCGACAAAAGGTAATATCGGAATATAATCAATGCAATCGGAATGGCAAGTGCTAAATAATGGAATAATTGCGAAATTTTATCTCGGATTTGGATTGAGATTTTATTTATGGATTTCAGAGGTCCCAAAGTGCTGCAAAACATCATAAACAAATTGATGAATGGGGAAAAGAAGCGATTGATCGCATTTTAGAATATGTTTGTACTGAATTGATGAAAGAGGATGAAGTTATTGTTGACGCTGACGATAATATTGAGGTTGATGATGTTGATATCGGTCCGATCAGCAAAAACTTGGATGAAGTATTGACAATTACACCAGCACCGACTTACAGTGGTAGCAAGAATTTTAAAAGTAAAAAAATTATTAAAAGCGATAGTAGAATGAGTAGTGCCAATATAAATAAACCGTTCCAAATGACTGAGCGTAAAATGAATGTTATTACTTCAACAAAGTCACAGAAAAATGCCAAAAAAGCAGGGTACATTAATAGTACAATTGATGTGAATGATCTGGATGATAGTGAAACTGATGAATCACCATTGCAGTATGTTAGAAATAAACCTGGTACGGTTTTCAATGAAAAAATTGTTGTCAGTCCTGTGCCGTATGCTGTAACAACGCGCGAGAGTTTTTGCACACTGAAAACAACCCCAATACGATATGCTGGACATCTACTAGAACTATCATCGCCTCAAGGTTAGACATACAATCAAATTTTACTTCTTGTCTTCTTCTATCGATGAGAATAAAGTTGTGGAATAGCTCATTCTTCTCTACCAATATTTGTTTTACAGTTTTGAATAGGCAGTTGAATTCAGCGTCGAAAGTTGGCTCTGCACACAGAATATCACCTCTTCGTATACCACAACGACATTCGGCATGGCAAACATCGATTTGTCCAGTTGCTTGGCCTAAAAATGTACGTCTTGCGCCAATCGATCCATCCAGATTTCCCAGCAGTAAAAAACGGTAATAAAATAACTTTATCTGATGAACACGGTTGTCGTCGGCGCATTCAATAAATTTAAGCATTTCTCATTTTTACACTCCAAGTTTATTTATAGCTCGTCAACAGTATTACCGTCTGTCCCCCAGCGAAATCGCAATTCATTGAGTCCGATCCCACGACCGCTGAGAATTGCCACAGTGACATCATTCGCATCTGATACGGCTATGAACGAGGATTTACTGAAAATTCATGGAAAACAAATCGTTACATGTTCCATGAAGCCGAATTTATCAAAGACTGAATCGAATCAGTGTTGCACTACTAACAAGAGTATTAGAACGCATAGAAAAATTAGGAAAAGTGATAGATGATTAATTTTTATTATTGTGGGAAAAGGCCTGAAAGATTTACATTTGTTATCTATCTACACGATTGTTGTATTTTACCAAGACGTAGATGGATTTCAGCCAGTATGTACAATTATGAACCAAATCAGAGTGTATGATCAACAATACACACTCAACATTTCAAGCCATGGGGTTGAAACATATATTTCTGCGAAATACAATATTATATATTGAACTTGAATTATTGTTGTATGAATTCTTAGCTGGGTAAAATGAATAACACAGGTATGCATATGTAAAACTGTCTGAAATTGAATGATAGTTTCCTATAAATTCCATGGTGCTTATTAATAGAAAAATGAGAGAAAACTTCTCTTGCGAAAAGTTTCTCGAGAATCTCCATGAATATTATATGATGACCACGTTTTTATCATAAAAATTTTTATTACCGTTATTTTCTCCATTCGGGATTGGTTATGGAAACTATTCATACAAAATGTAGATCAATCACACCATAAATATGACTTGGTACTTGAATATCATGGACTAAGCATATTTGTCTATCGGTGAAAAATTCATTTATTGCTTTCTTCAACTTCAATCTCGAGAAATTTCTAATTTTCCTGAAGAATCTGATAGATAGAGCCAATTATATGTGGGATTCAGCATCTCGAAATAATCTGAAGCAGACACTTTTCGCATACACAATATCCAAAACTGTCGACTTGTCATATCTGTGTAATTATATTAATGTTGGATACATGAGAAAATATTTAAATTTATGTATTAATGGCGCACATGTATTTTTCGAATCAGTATTGAATATAATTATAAACAAGAATACATTGCTATTTCACATTATCATCTCATCAATTAACGGTTCACGTAATTATTCCCAATGGTCAGTGAGAAGATTATTTGTTGTACTTCATTCCATCGCACCGTTATTAAAAAATTGATCCTCGATAAAGATTTTTCGTGTGTATATATAGTTACATATATTATACTCCATCATGTACACATACAAAGATAATTCACGATAGCTATTTCATAAGCGATAAAAAAGGAAGGAGTGGAAGGTCAAACTGAAGAGTAATAAGCTGCTACGGCCACACGGTGTTGACATATAAGACCATATTCAGAAGACAGACGAGCGCAGAATCGAGCTTCCGACGACACGGGGGATGCTGCGAGAGAGTAAGCAACCAAAGCATTCTCTATACGGTCTGTCGCGTCAGTAGAGCGCGATCGTGCAATGTGAGCACGTGCTATAAAAACTTTGCAATCAAAAATTCATATGAGAAATCAAATTCCAGGCATACTTTGTTATCCGTCAATTGACCGAAAGGAATAAAAAAAAAATTTATTTTTTATTACATATCTTGGGATAAAATATCTACAATTTCCTTCATATTATAACAATTTATCGCAACTTTTCTGACATTCAATTTCATTTCTTTCCATCGATCGTGAAATCATAATTGAATCAACGCGGCAATTTTGGCAACTCAATCATGGTCAGTTACGCCAAAGATTTCGAAGTCACGTCCGATACCACGGGGAATCCTGGCGGCTACATTAGGCCCCTTGAGACCAACCTCGACATATTGACAAGGATTTTAGGCGTGTGTACAGCAATCGGTAAGTTATAAATACCTTCTACATCTATAAATATAGAAATCTTAAAAACACCATGTTGGAGGAGCTGTTGATTTGCATTGATCAAATTACTCCAATGAAATCCCAAAGAAATCTTTTTCACGAATTATGTTGATATAATTCTTGATCAAGTGCGTATTTGTTGAAGTACACATGAAAGTTAGAACGTGATGAAATCACAATGATAGATTGGATGAACAATACTACTCTCAATTTTTCTCTCACCTGACGATTGAATTCGAATGAAAGCTAATTGGGATGACGACGTTTTACTTCAAAAAGTATTTGTAACTAGTCAAAGGATTTTCGTGGAGCAATTCACTCCTATTCTCTTTACACGAACGCAACACTGACTCAAGACGAATCCTGATTATTCGACTGTTTCATACCCATACATATATATACAGTCATACACACGTATGTGTGCTACTAATGCTATTCTACTGAAAGACCTGGTGTACTCATCCAAAACCACGCGCTATTGTATGTCAACATTGAATATGTAGCTCTACATGCATACAAAGCGAAAATATTCCCTAACAGATTAATTTTTTCGGTGAACAAATGTTTTGTTGATCAAACAATGAACTCACAATTGATTCAATATTATTCATGAGAATCGATAATACATTTTCATCAATATTGTGAGGTTCCATAATTCATATTTGAAATTTTATCTTCTTTCAACGATGAAACTGATGATTCGATTGATTCAAGAATGTCTGCTCGGAGAGGTATAAGCAATTCATTCAGGTGATACAAACATGAAGTTTACATTTTTCCATCAATTTCATTTTACATATATGAATTTTATAATTCTATATATTATATATGAATCAGAGTTTACATAACCTAAATGATCCATTCAGAAAATTTTTGGAATGGTGAAAGAGAACATGACGGAATCAGTTGAATGTTCGCTAGGGACATGAGTGCCTGTGGATGTAACATTTCAACGCTTGTCTAATTCATATGGTCATGGAATTCATTTCTATTCAATAATTTTCCATTTACTTATTCCATGCCGAATTTATTCATGTTGAATGCGTACTTGTAGAAATTCAAATATAATAATACTTGAAACCGTAACCGCGGATGGCAGTTTGATAACTCAGTTTTCATTTTCCACCCCAACACAGATATTCATAAAGTATCCATACATATGTGGGTGATAAAACTACGTGTGGTCGGTACAGACAAAAGAAAACGACTGACCGAATGCTTGATGGAAATAACATAGAAAAATTTATTGTGTGGTGGTGTGTTTTATTTTTGTTGTTGCCAGTATTGTTTAAGATATAAATTATTTTCCATTGATATTCACTTCATAAATATTTTACATAAAATAAATTTATGAATGTATACATATTGATGAAGTATACTAACACAATTGAATTACTCCAACAAGAATTGTTTCTCTTCTTATTCATCGTCAAAACCATTTTACATTCGATTGCTCACAATAAATTTGAACATCCGCCATTCATATAAAGGACTATTGAATATTCATTCTAATCAAAGAAACCGTCATGACGTTGAATGAATGCATAAAATACGACATACAAAAATTAAATTTGCCTAGTTGATAAACTGAAGAAAGAAATGTCAATAAATGAGTTTTCATATTCCTGGATTGAATAATGAAACTTTGTCCAATGGAGAATTTTAAGCACACAGTTAATTTGTTTCTCGGGGAAAATATCATGACGATGGAATTTGAGAATTGAGATGAAATATAAACCATAAACTATTTTTGAGTTTCTCTGTGGAATCTTATCGTAAAATGTATGTAAACTAAATAATAACTCTGAATTCTATCGTAAAAAACATAAATACCTTTTAGTTGGAAGATGGCTCACCCACGAGTTGTATCGATGCCAAGTTATTGCATGGACGATATCTATTTTCCGCAACAAGAGCGCCATGTATTCATTCATATATAGATATCTGGACCGTGAAAAATCGTATCGGGTTTTCGTTTCTTTTTTTCCTGACGTCCCATAGAGAAAGTAGCAACTGCTTCGCTCTGCTGCAATTTTATCTGAATATGTATGTACATATATTCACATTTTTGTTTTCCATTTCCTTATTTTTTTTTTTTTCATGCAATGCTTTTTCTCTTTTTCTTTCTATCATTTTCCGCCCTTATTCTCCGCCAAAAGTCTCGTAAAATCGTATAATTTAACATTTTACATAAGGAGAAACATTATGAGAAAATGTAAGAGGAAACGAGGAACAGGAAAAGCTTGGTGGCAGACTATTGCCCACTCACAGCTGAGGCTTTGCTCGACACACTTCCTCCATGTTTCTCATAATTAACGGCAATTGGTGTCGTTTCACGTAAAGTTTCCACTGGTGTATTTGCTGACCGAATTTTTCAAATTGATAATCACGAATTATTCCCCTCTGCTTGTGTAACGAAGAACCATAATAATGAATTCACATTGAGTATCAAATTTGTATTGAGATACACAATACTATGATGTATATCATTATTCTTTTTTTTTCTCAACGATATTATTCAAATTATATTCGTGAAGCGACTAGTATTATTTCATAAGATTTTGCTTCCATGTAAATAAAGTCATTTTTTGACATGGGTGCTTGTATAATATTGTCATGAGAGTGCATCTTATATACGTGAGATGGAATGAAAGTTGTGAATTTATTGAGAGTATCATCCAAGTCTTCCGGGAATATACACGAATAATAATGATGCCCTGAAGAAAATTGAATCGAAAAGTAGATTATTTGTTGAATATTTTGTGAATACACAATAAGAAAAAAAAAAAAAAGTGTGGTAAATATAATTTTATTCATTCAATACATCTGACACGAAGAAACAGTAGAAGAGAGCTGAGTACTGCTCCCAAGTATGGAAAACAAGAAGTTCTCATATCATCCCTTATATTATTGTTTTTATTGTAAGCAAAAACCTGGAGGAATTTACATGTATTACTTAGAAGGGAAGAAGTTTGATGATACATTCAAAATATAAAATTGGATTATTCCCCTTTCACAGAATTTTCATTCGAATTATCATAGAAACCACTCATTTCATCCTTTGAATCGATAATGTGAGTTTTTAGGGGTAGTGCGAAGGGGCACTTTCATTCTGTCAATTTTATATTCTATTCGAAAAATATTTCACACACTCAAATGGGGAAATTAATTGGCCTCGTCAACAAAATTTGAATTTCGAAATGTCAATCAGGATTATAATATTAAAAATAGAAAACTGACAGGGATTAATATTCGAAGCGTTTCTCCGATATTTTCAAATACTTTGTGTACAACATGAATTCAATGTCGTTGCATGATAGAAAAATGTAGGCTATGCTGATTGGTCGTTAAAATTTTACAAATATATCGTCATTGCTATAAAATCACTTTATGAAATACGAGATTCACTGTACCATGACAATTTTCAATGACTGTTTAAACCCAAATGTGTAATCGAAACGCTTGTGTTACATCCATTTGGACATGTATAAATACAATTGAAAACAAATGAATTCACTGAAATAAAAATATTGGCAATTTTAAATTCAATAACATCACGCAATTCAATCAATCTCAAACCTTTCAAGATGTCTCCCTTAATATGATCTGCAATGATTCATACTGTCATATCAACCCATAACTATGAACAAATTATTTAACCCACATGCAAGTTTCACACAATTCTTCTCATCCTCTCAATCTTCGTGCACACTTCACCTCCTAAAAATACATCTAATAAAAACAGTAAAAAAAAAAAAGAATACCTCATTACAACAAAAAAATCCGCTTAACATTTTATACTCCATCTTGCACATTCCATCCCCCACCATATCAAGGTCAGATTCCGCGTGACACATGCAAGGGAACAAAAAAATTGATCGAAGTTTCCACACTGCAGACGTCACCTCGTAATGAATTTCCCATTTCATCTATGAAAAAAAAAACTTTTCAATATTACCATAACGATTCTCTTTTTCCTTTGATAATCACCTCATATCAAGTAACATACCAACCATCTCATCAATGTACGTGTAACTAATCATCCACAAGGATTTCATCTGATTAATTATAGTTAATGGGCACATTCTGTCGGCTTTAATAGTCGATTTAATAGGCATTTTCAGTTTCGCGAACGATAATATACATTCATACGCTGATATTTCGATAACAAACGTAATAAACTCTGTCATTATTACTATTCCCAAATCTATGCACATGAATATAGACAAGTGCACAAATATATGGCTGCGTATTCCCCCAATAACTACATCGATTCGATAAGATCTCGATGCATTCGCCCGACGGCTAAGTGAGCCAGAATACGATAAACATAGGTAACGTAAAAGTAGAAACGATAAATATACATACACGAAAATTGTCCACCGAAATAACAACAATAATAATGATAATAATTATAGCAACAATAATAATAATAATAGTTAAATGTCAGAGTAGTTGAATTATTTTAACGAACTTTGCTATCTCTTCGTGCATTTATATGTATATGTCTAGATATTTATGTTCTGTTAATTTCATTCTGAAATTGTCTCACCTCATACCACTTCGTTACTATATGAGAATTGACATTCAACTCGGCATGTGTAGAAACTGGAGCAGAAAAAAATAGAATTAAAAATGAAGAGCGATGAATTAAATGTAAATGAGTAACATTTGAATGTTTTTGAGATGGTATGAAATGAAAATATGAGCATTCATAGATATATGAACGTATGAATATATACGTATTTGTATAAACTATTGAAAATATCGTAATTGTTATTTTTTAAATGGCTGAGTTTTTTCTGGGAAGAATGGAGAAATTTTTATTTGTTGAAATTTGAAGAAAGTATTTCTTGAAAAATATTACAATTCAATGCATTGAATCTGCTCTTGATATTCGAACCGAGGAAATGTGAAGAAGAGATGGAAATTTCGAGTGATTCATGGAAAGTATAATTGAAATATCAATTTTAATTGCAAATGAGTATTTAATCTGGATTTGTTTCTAATATTTTTTCTATTTTCAGCAGTTTGCAATTGAAAGGAGACTTCAGTGCTTTTTTCATTATTTCATTCTCGCAACTTCTCATGTGATGGTGTTCAGTATTTTAATATCTACCGCACCACTGTATATGCATCTCAGTCACAATGAAATTTTTCTTCAACAGAATAAATTTTCGGAATTTCTCTCCACATCTCAATATATGTATAAGATTCAATATGGTTTTGTCATTTTTCTGAAACGTCTACTTCATGTGCAAATGTCTCCTTTGGGACGACACTTCTCAATACGGAACTATGTAAACGTAAAAATTCTCGAATCGGCAATGAGATTTTTTTTTCCCTATTTCTCGTCAATTGTATTCTAGACAGTAATTTATTTCGAAGTTGAATGTAATAATTAGAATTGCATAAGCATATTATTACTTTGTGCAGTATGTAAATTTAATAATGATCTTCAATAATGATATTCATACGAATTTATATTGAAACGCTGATCATTGATAGGAATAAAATATCTCCAATTTGTTGCATCAACGAAAAACCAATCTAAATTCTCGCATAGAGATTCACTCCATTAGAATTGTTTGGAATGTAATCAAAGATATTGTGAGTGCATTTAAAAAATAGAATATGTATCGAGAAAGTTAGTGAAACTGTAAGAAAAAATGAGAAAAATATGATATGAATGGAAACGATGTGTCCACTGGTTGGTTCGTGAATAGACGGCTGCGAGTCGACCGCAATCCCGTGTTCTAATTAGTTCCGGAATCTACCCGAGACCAGAAACCTATTTATGAAAGCGTAGAAACGGAATACAGAGGTAACGAGAGGGAGATAGACATACAGTGGTATACATAATCGAGGTAGGACATGAAATTATAAGAGATGTAGCGCAAAATTCATCGTGGATTAACAGGATTCACAGGACGACGACTAATCAAATGTGAACTATATACCCAAATCCCATTTACAATAGATGACATCACAAATATAGCATAGCCATTAGCTAAAATGTATGTACAGATCACAAAATTTTAATGAATTACATTTGTCCAATATTGAAAATGAATCTACCCTTATTTCCAGATTATCGGGTAATTCATTTTCACAATATTCGAAAGGCTTCACTGAATTCTTTCATATTTGGAGTGAAATGATAATTCGAATTTCATCAAGGCGATCTGAAAAAGTTGATGAAAAGTTTGGAGTTGTGATAAAGCAACACAGGATTCTTCTGTTTAATTTAATTGCAGACTTTCTTGATATGAACTTGGAACGATACACTTCACAGTTATTACGAAGTAGAATCGAAATCCTCATCCCACAATTTGTACTTGATTGTCCCACTGAGATCGACTTACCATTTACTGTTCTCATTTCAATGTTGAATTGATCTCCATAGCTAATTTCAAACTTTCTAATTAGTATCATCCAGAATTGTGAATTATTCTGCGCATTATACATGGTCCTCGGTGTTCCATATATTTCACATAGATTGTAATTAATTACAACGATGTCATATGGAAATTTTTATCTATACGTTTTAGATGGATTATGAAACGATTTCGGTTCACCAAATGAACATTACATCAACATGATGGTTTTTAACTAGATCCTGATTGGAATCTCATTTTACTTGTTAGTTTTTCAGTTCTAATTCACATGTATCTGAATCTCCGGCACACAATGAAATCAATTTCAACCTGAAAAAAATATATTTCAAACAATACATTTAATAAGAACAATCGTTGATTTCATTCTATTTCTGTTTCATCGACAGCCGTCATGTTATTTCTCAGAGAATCCTTGGTCGTATGTGATAATTCACGATCAATTCCTAATTTGTGAAATTTTTCCGTTATAAATATCTTCAGACACACATGTCAATTATCCATTCAATGAACACATGTTGATATGATGGGTTAATTTTCACATTATAAAGATCCATCTTGGTGTACGAACCCATATACTGTAAAACCAATATTACAATCACATATCGGTTCTCACATTCCTTAAATTCCATTCTTTATTCAGAATGAAAGTTCAGTGTACCTTGGCTGTTTCCATCGTCAACAGGAGCTCACAACTACATGAGAACTTTGGTTTCCACTGACTTCAACGTGGTTACGTGTGAACACCAGGAATTTTCATATCGCATTCATAATCATGACTCATTAACATTCCCGATGATTTGAAACTTATGTTACATCTGAGTGTTACAATTCATTTGTAAAAAATTATTCTACGAAACTGCACTCGCTGAAATGATAGGGAACTTCCATAGTTCTCTTCATACGAAGCGAAAGAGAATTTTACCCCGGTAATATTGGATTTTGGAGCTCATTTTTTTCCAACATTTTATACAATTGATCTGCTTAAAACACTGTTAATTACAATCTCTCATTAAAACAACTGTGCATGATCACCACTTTAATTACTTTTTTTTCGGAGTTGGAACAAAGTAGGCGGATTAATTTCATGATCGACAATATACACTGCAGCACGATACATATATTCTACGCTTCTCCTATATTTTCTTGCTACATATTCGTTTTTTTGTAGTGTGTTATATATCGCTCATGTTACTCATGAAAAGTGCACTTCATTGGAGTGAGCTCTAGAATTTTTGTAAAAACTTACAAATCACTCTAGTGGTTTCCTGAAACTGATGTAAACTTACAGAATTCACTTTTTCATATCTGGGCATTAAATGAATGTGAAAATATATTGAGGCAGAACAAAAACTACAACATCGATTCAATATCAATATGAACCAAAAAAAATTAATAACTAAAATTCAATTATGAAAGTGGAATATGAATGTTCCATGCAATGAAGTCCTATGATGAAGAAGTTACAGGAAACACAACAAATTGTACAAAATATATGAAAAAAGAAATATATGTCGCAATTATCATAGTTGAAATCGTAAATTTCATGCGTTGGATTTCAAATCCTGATAGAATAATCAAGAGCAAATGCTCCAGTGTACCGGATAGAAATTGCAGAATTATAACGTCCCCTGTATCACACTTTATTTAGCCATAATATCATCGTAATATTGTTCAGACTTAATTGATGTCGTGTTAAAATTAATTCTGACTCTATTTCCCTTCTCATCACCATCACAGTCATATAACTTCCCGAATAATTACGAATCTCATCCAACTCATCGGTATCCAACCAATCAACATGGTTGATTACCCCGTAGAAAATATCTGATATATCTGATAAAATATCGAAAATTTAATATCAGAATTTATAAGTTTCACAAATTTTCATGAGAAAATTTTCTGATACAGATTCCCATAAGAATCATTTTTTTATGATAATTTTTCCGATATTTTCCACAGCGTAATCAAACAATTCGGGCTTTCACCTTTCTTCATTCTTTGAAACACAACATAAGCCCATTGGTCATGCATACATACATGATGCATGAACATAATGTGTAGATATACCATGACGGTAATTATGCTATCGGGTTGAATGATAATACATTCGGGGTATGCACCATAGAGGCCGCATTTGTTATTCGTATCAGAGAAGGGTACAAACCACGGCTAATTTGGCGATGTTGTCCAATGCGATTACGTAGTCAATGAATCACCTGGTGATAACGAATTATTCTCACTTCCAATATTACCACATCGTCACTTATTGTGTTCAATGCGAGTGAATCCTCACGGCAACATCTATTCAAGTACCACAATCATACCAAATTGATCAAACATTCAGGCACATCTTCATTAAACTCTGTCATGGCAGCATCCGCTACTGTTTACAATGGTACCTCATTAGATTCAATTCTAATTGTGGGCAACTATAAAGTGTTTCTGATAATCGACACGATCAAATGTCATCATTTTCACGCTGGAATTATTACAGGTCTAGGCATTTGTGATCTTCAACTGGAGTCAGTGTTGAATATTCACCAGTTGTGAAAAGTTATTGAGGTCAGATTAATTTCAATTTCAACATACCTGATGAGACAACGTAGATTTCACTCAGTTGAACAATCGCTGTCACAATTCAATTTTTTGAAATATCTTTGCAAATAAAATTAGTTGTACATTCAAAATGTTCGCACATAAATTTTTACTTATAATTAGTGAAGAGCATCATATTTTGTCATACAAATTCGCGCAATATCCGTTGATTCCACGTCTAATATCCGAAGTCATTCACATTTTATCAGAATTTTTGATATTTTCGTTTCTGAAATATTGATCACAGCGGATTCAATCGATTGTAGTTAGTGTAATATGTGTTGAACCTCTTCCATGTCATACTGAATTAGCCAGGTGTGCGAAACATGTAACGTAAATCGATATCCATTGAATATGACAAAGTTGATTATTCATGACTACAAGTGACTTTGTAGTTGGAACTGAAGTGACAATAGTGTTCACGGTTGAAGAAGGTAACGTACACCGACGGTATAATTTATAGGATGGCAAAGGAAGTTGGATATAGAAATGTTGTGGCATAATACATGGTAAGGATCTGAAATATTGTTGAAAGGGGCAGAAACTACGCAGCAGTGTAGGAGTAGAAAGAAGTTAGAGTAAGAGAAGCCAAGAACGAGGAAGTAAGTGGTGACGATAAATTTTGAGAGAACATTGCATCGCGTCTGTGGTTCACGCGGCACCAACGGAATTCTGTCAGATGGTGTAGATATAACTGTAGAATTCTCCTTCGTATGGAAATTTTGTCTTGTACGACAGAGAGGATTGTTGAAGAGGATATAGAGGATTTGGACTGGTAAGGATAAATCAGCTGTGAATTCGCCACAAATTGCTTGAAAATCTCCACATCAAATTCGTCTTTCGTGGATTTTATAATTATGACATTCACAATTTTTATCTTGAAATGATGGCAGTTCGTGTTAACACAACTTCTACAATTCTAATAGCGATAATTTTTATCTCTGTACACTCTGTCATATATATCGTGATGTGTACGAATCATAAACGGTGTCCAGGGAATGTCGAGATAGAACTATCTTTAGGGGCGACCAGCGTGTATGAGTAACTTAATTCTCCATAAAAAACATTTTCATGTATTCAAACAGATGAGAGTTGTCGACAATTTTCACGCATGAGCGTTTGCGACAACATAGGGATGTAGAATTTAATTTCAGCGAAAGTCACGTGAATCCACCAGAAGTTATGTGAGTTTGCAAAAGCGTTGTATGAGCTCATGCTGATTCTGGATGAAATTGGAACAAGTTTCATACACCAATGTGATCATTGTGTAGATTCTCGTATTTCCAATCAGTCATGAAAAACAACGCAATAAATATTCTTCATATTGATTTTGATGATTATTGACGCGAATCTCAGTGAATTTCAATGTTGAATGAATGGATATGTACTTGAATTCGGAAGAGTGTTTGGAATAAACTTCTGTCATTGGCTCTATTGTTCACAATAATTGTTCGCATGACTGAGAGTTCACGATGCGAAATTAACTCGCCAAAATACTGATGGGTCCAATGTGAATGAGTTGAAGAGTACGCCGTGCAAGTCGGGTATTAAGTTGTTGGCAATGAGGAATTGGTGGCAGAATAACCTGATGGAGTTATATGAAACGCGCGGGATCAAGATATTTCCCAAGGCCTTCAATATTTCGTTGTAACTTTGATATTGCTCTTGCGCCAGAGAGTTTTTCAAGAAAGTTGGCCTCACCAACATGGCTGTAAGTAGTTGGTGCGTTCTTCGAATAGCTAAATTGTAGATTGGTAAAGAACCATTCCAAACTTGAATTTCATTGAATTGGGTTGAGAAGGAAACGAGTGATGTTCCTACGCTTTTGCGATAAAACTATTACAAACAAAATATATTGTAGAAAATGCCAACTAATGAAACCATCATCCAAGAAATATCCCAAGCAGTTCGTAGGCGATTATGAATATCGATATAAATTCAATTTTAATTAATCGCAATAAAACTTGTTCAGCACTGGAAATTTCATCATAACACACAGAACAAATGCTCCGGACGATTATCCAATGGATAATTGTAATAATATTACAGGTGATTCTAAACCAGCCACATTTCCAGCAATACCAAATTTCATCATGTAATATATTCATTACCCTCACTCATTCATTACCCTTGTTAAATTATTATCGCATACAACAAATTTAATCAAATGAGTGAATAATAATACGCAAATATTGCCTGGCTGACAACAAAATTTCCAACATTCACTCTAACATATCAACCCACATTCACATTTTTGAATATTATATTCGTGTCCTCCTGATCTACACAAACAAAAATTATATTTTTCCCTGTTATCATCGGTCCACGAGTTTATTTCAACTTCAGACAACAAAGTCGTTCCTATAACACATGAGATCCGGTGATAATTCGAAACCTGATAAGAAGTTAATATCAGCTAAGCCATCTATTTTCCTAACACAGTATATGTTCAGCTGAGTTAATTCGTTGCATCGCGTTCACCTGGTGGTAATTATCTTCCCACTATATAATCTAACTGAAACAGTGTGTACACGTAACAACTATTTATACATATGGATACATATGTACACACATACGCATAATGGTGATATACTGTTCGCACATACATTGTCAACAATCATGACAAGTTTCACTCGCCCTCTCTCACTCTCTTTTCCTTTCCTTTGCCTACTCTCACTCTGTCTCCTGTTATCACAAAGAGTATCACACGGCAGCACGTACGCAAGTCAGAATGAACAAGAGTCGTGACGAAGTTAGTTAAGCATAATTTAACTAAGAGAGATGTTACGACAATATCGAGTCGACAATGTTTGAGAGTTTATATAGTGAGAGATGGCTTGAAAGTGACAAACAGAAAAAAAATATTGCAAGAAAATTGAAAGTAACACAAAGGAAAATATTGGACCAGTGTGATGTGCTTGTTAGTTGCAATTTATTTTTACTTCATCAAAAACTACACTGGCCATTCGATGTTCTTATTTATTACTTTTGCAATGATACGCAAGCGTTTGAATATGTTCTCACAGAAAAACGAATCATTTTGCGAATTAAAATGTTTGCTTCGGACATACATTTTCATCCATGTCTCGGAAATGTGTCAGATGAAAATTTATTGAAAATGGTGTCGATATTTTTAATTTTATTGTAGAGATGCTATTGATAGGAAAAATATTCTGAACATAGTGGGATTCGCATGAGTTCAGCTGTTTTGTCGATTTGAATTTGGTTTCCTCTGAAATGATTCCACTGAGATGATGAGATGAAGAGAATCAATTACTAAGAAAGAGTATTTTATTGTTCATCATCGTTATCTCTCTTTACATATGGAAAAACAATCGAATATCGCTGATGAGTTTTCACTGTCTCAGTTACAACTGTAGTGAAATAAAGAATCGATTGAGTGGAATTCATTTGAACTCAATCAAGATTTTTCATCAAAGTATTGTATCAACCAGTTTGAACGAATATATAAAAATTTGGAGAAGCAGCTTTGAAAGCTCCCAATGGCCATTTGTCGGTTTGCTCCTCTTTTAGTATGAACCGTAATGACTCTGACGGGAGCAATTCAACTTCTTGACACGGTACTTGCACGTACTTATTGTAAGACGGTCATCAAAGAAGAAAACTCAGAGAAATATCATCACATCTTAGGCTGAAACATAAAAATACCTCTCTGAACCCGCTCTACACATAAAACGAATTTTCCACATTTGTTTTACTCACCAAAAGTTTTCCTCATATATCTCATGAACAAACAATCACAGAAATCTCTGCAGAATATAAAATGAAACATTTCCATACCAGTGCAAAATAAAATCTAAATCAAAAACCAAATAATTCTCGTTTCATAAATACCTTCACACATCACCGCGTCTTTATTTATCATCAATAAAAAACTTTCATTCCTCAATAATACATTCAATCCTCGCGTTTAACGTCACGATCGATCCATTCAAGTTTGCTGTTAAAGTCATGTTTGATTTGTGCATTGCACGCAATCATAGATTCAAGGACCGACATTTACCAGTAAAAAAAAAGAGGAAGAAATGGATTTCACTAAAAAAAATAAAAGAGGCGCCATGCGAAAGTGGTAGAACAAATACAAACAAAAAAAAAAATATATACCACATACAGCATAAAAGAAAGCAAAGAGAAGGGTGTATGAAATACGACGTAGAAGATGAAAAAAATACTAAAAATAGAAAAAGCGAAAAAAAAAGCAACAAAAAGCTGTTATAGATATATAGAAGAGAGAACAGTATATTTTTCACGAGATGTCATCCGTAGTCCGTTTCGCATCTCCGCCCCAACCATTTCCCTCACAATGACGTAGACGTTAAAATCGCCACGTCGCGCCAATTCCTGAAAACGTATATAGAAGAAAAAAAAAAGATATGCATTTCCTGGCTGCATCTTTTTTTCCTTCATTATTCTCTTTTTTTTTCATTCGCTATTTTCTTCTCTCATCTCTGTACTTTGTTACTCTCAGTCCATCGGTCCTCGTCTCATTCGTTTCTCTCTTCACACGGTACAGCATGAGTTCAACTCCCATCGTTCCACTCGCGTTTAACCTTCTCATGAACGCTTTTCTCTCCCGTGGGTCCAATGTATTTAGGAGCGCGCGATTCCGTTTAAAGCCAAGCGAACAATGAGTTCGTTATTTCTCTACTACGTAATCTCTCTCTCTTTGACTTTTTCTCCTTCTCTCAATTGCGCTTTCTCTCTCATATCTGTCCTATCACACACTCATGTCACAACGGTGTTTATGTATCTCTGTGCTTGCATGTGTATTTCTAGACACACATATATACAGCTTGGTTTTTTGTTTTACTTTCTACTCTCACCAATTCTCCACTAACTTTTCTCGCCGGTTCGTTTATCTACTTTCTCATTTCTTTTTATCCAACAAAAACTTACTCAACAAGCATTCTCACTGCCTTGCATTCATTATAGTTTCAGTATTGCTAATTAATTGAATGAGGTGTGTTGCTCTGCTTCTAAATCTATTTTTTCGCTTATTCGATTTGTCTGTGATACGAATTCAAAAGCCATTTGAGATTGATTCAAATGTTTCGAGATGGTTTTCTAATCTTGTTGTTATTTCACTTCACAACTTGCTATCTCCTACGTTTAGAGAAAAAAAATATGATTGGAAATTGATGTTACAGTTCTGTGTGTGACATCAAAATGACAGTTGGTGATGTACTAATTTCCTGCGCTGAGACATGAAAATCCAGAGCTTACACTGCGACGGAAGTTTCCGTAGAAATCCTGTGCTCGTCACCATGAAAAGTGAATGTGAGTGACATGTTCTTGCAGGGAATCCGTTGGAGAAGATTGGAACTAGATATTGACCCATTACTTTCAAGATTATTATTTTGATTTCGTAGGGGACTTACTGCAAAAAAGAAGAGAAAGAAACGAATGATTCTGATCTATAGAACAGAATGGGAAAATTGTGATGTTTATAGATTGTTTATTTATACTGTTTCATCAGAAAAACTCATCCAGTTGTAAGAGGACTGGTTGAAATATACCTGTAGATGATTATCCTTCACAACTTAAATGAATCATCCTCTCATGTTCGGTCGGTAAATATTATCCGATCAGAAGTCTCATTGGATTATGAACGATGTAACTACGAGGAAGTTCATCAATAACAACGAATTACTTTTACAAAATTATGATGATCTAGGAATGGAAAAATTTATTTCTCCAAATCATTATAACTCAGTAAAAAATCTCTGAGGCGGTAAAAATAACACTGGTCTGCAACAAAATCCTCCTTTAAATGAAAATATTATGAATAGAAGGAGTTGAACATTATAAAATCAGATCTGCTCTCTATTTTTTGCAATCATGTATATATTGTTCCACATGATTCTTTTCAAAAGCTTAATCTCATGTATTCTGTATGTTTTGGATAGTGCTCGTCTTCTCGATAGAAATGCTTTTTTCGACGACTTTCTACGACCATTTTCGGTCGAGGAAAAATGAATTGACGTTTTGAATTTTGTCCCTCCTTGTAGACCCAATTTTGGTGCACAAATGAACCCCTTCGAACCTTCCTGGCCAAAAATCATCGTATTTATTTCAGGTCATGTTTACATCCACAAAAACGATTTGTAGTAATAGAATGGAAGCGAACGATATCATCTGACGGGGTTTATCGAATATCATATCATTTTCTTGAACGATTACTTTTTGGAGCACAATAAGATTTCAATTCAAAAATTCCATTGAAAAAAATTATACGTGTCTCGTAATTTTCCATATTCCATCTCTATTAACAAATACAAAACTTTTCATAAAACATGCGTCAAATCTAAAGGAGAGAAAAAATTGTTTTTTTTTTTTGCAGACCAGTGTAATCACAATAGAGAACGAACATAAAAAAATAACGAAATTTCTTTCATACTTGACTTACTTATCCCCCAACACAGCATCAAGATTTCCTTCAGATATCAAAATTTCAGATTCAAATTATCTTATCACTTCACTTTCATCTCACATCTTATCAGCACTATCATTTTCAGAAGTGAATGTCTCGTCGTACATTTCAATAGCAATATACAAAGTTTTTTCTTCCCCGCAGCTGTATCATCATATCATCGATCGATGGAAAGGATTCATTGATTTGTATTCACTGTGTCGCTTCAGTTGTGTATAACAAGAGAAAAAAAAAATTTTATGTCAAAAGTTTCACCCAAACTCGTGTACAGCGGTTTTCTCTATGTATATTAGATAAATAGATATATATATGTATATGTATATGTACAAAGTTACAATATATTTGTATATAAAAAGATAATAATAGTAGTCGAAATATATGGAAGGCACGATCGAAACTCATGGCTCATTTATATGTTAATGAGTTACCACACAGCACATACACAAGCTGCCACGTGAGTTTGTTTGCAACCAATTGACGGCACTCAAAATTGTGGAGAACGTGAGCGCACACTTATATGATATATAAGCGATTGAGTTTTTAACAAGAATAATACAGAGGAAAAAGTTTGCGAGCTTGCGGTGACAGTAGCACCTGCAAACATGCACACATGTGAATCTACCGTATGTACCATACCTACACGCATGAACACGAAATCATAAAATATATGCGTGGCTCTGTGTGTAGCATGTGTGCATTGCACTGCATTGAAGAGCGCTTGCGAAAGCCCTTTGAGACCTTTTCAATGGTGACTTTATTAATAAATCCACTTTTGCCTCGGGGGCTGCGACGTAGCGTGAATGATGGGGGAACGATAGAAAAAAAATGTGACGTATACGTATAGCTGGTGAATCTTAATCGTTTGCGAACATTAATATCATACGTGTACTTAGAAAGTCATCAGGATACAACTGTATACAATCTTTTCATGTTTTAATTAGAATCATTTATTTAGCAGAAAATATTCGATGGTTCTTCCTGCAATTATTTTTAGTTGAGAGTTCTGTTAAATTTATTTTTTATGTAACGCAAGGAAACTTTTGTCATATTGGAAATGATTGTTGACTTAGTTCATTGAGGCAATTCAACTACAAAGTTGGAATCCTAAATCAATGATTTGAGTTATCTGATCAATTTGAGCATTCACGTCTTCAGTGACTTATCTTGATTTTCATATTTGTATGACGATCTGATTCAACGTCTGCGGTTGATCGTGGTCTGGAACCTGTTTCGGGGATCATTTCAGATTCATCGTAATCTCTTCACCGAGTAAACCAATAGTTCTTAATAACATTTTAGTGACCCTAACTTGTACAGTTTAACTTATGGACTCATCGCAATTGGAGTGAATGTAAAAAGACAGCAAGTGACTTGATGGATGTTTTGATTCTTCTTCATTCTATTGGACTTGAAATGATGCCCGCAGACTTGGTTTGATTAAACGTTAGATTGGATTTAATCTCATATTGTAAGATCAACCTTCATCAAACCGAACATTCAATCCTTTCCCAACTCCTATCTTATCAAGTTCCTCAACTTGAAAAGATCTGGTTAATTCTGATAAAATCTAATTTGATTTACTGCAGTTTCCCTAATCTTGTCATGGAGATTACACAGAGATTTGTTCATTTTGATCTAGAAAAAAACCGGCCAACTCTCGGGGGTTTTCACTCCGGCTTTTATGAAGTTCTTTGATTCCTCCTTAATTCCAGTTGCGAAGTTTTAATGATTCAATAAAAACCTTGCCTCATTTTTGTAAAAACGATTGGAATTCTTCGTTGGAATATTCATGCTGTTTTTATTCCCACCAATGTCAGACTTCATGCATTGAAGAATAACCGATGACTCTTGGTACGAACTAGTTAGTTGAATACCTATCGAACTTCACATTCATGCAACTTTTTCATTCCCATACGTCACTACTCTCGTCACAGTCCGCTAATATTTTACAAACACCATCTGTTGTTGATCCAAACATCAAACTAAATAAAATAAAATCGACGAGATTGGAAACATTACTCTGGTCTATCGCGACAAGAATGTTGAATTAAAACAACACTGTTGCGAAGAAAAAGAATAAGGAACAGTACAAAAAATATAAAAGTAGAACCTCTGAGTTCATCATAATTTATGAGTATAAAATTAAAGAGATTGAAATAATTCCTTCAATGTATAGAAATTTTCTGCGAGACTAGCAATTTTTCTTCCAGCTTTTCTAGCTCTGTATCCCGCTCTCGCAACCGGGAAAATAAATGGCATGGAAGAGCGCGCGCGGAACCGCGTTTGTACGCTGACTTCCGGACGAAAGAGAAGTAACTGGATGAAGAACAAGGGCAAATATAGCATATACATAGATATATGTACAAATATATAGGGAGGTGGTAAAGTGGGAGGCACAACAGTGACTGTGTGGTGCGTGGTGGAGGTTTGAAGAATTTGTTGCCCGTAATCAAGTGCTTTCATCGTGGCGTCGACGTAAAAGCCGCTGCACAATTCTTCCTCTCTTTTTTCCACATCCACTCCTACTTTCGACAGAGAAAGAAAAAGAAACTAAAACACTCCAATGCAGTTAAAACAAAACGCACAATAAAAAAAGGCAAAAAATGAAAAATTGACAAAAAAAATTGAAGGTATATATACTCTCGTATATTTTCTCTAGCGTGTGACGCGAAACAAAATTAATATCTCAATGAAAGTCAGTCGGTCGTGTTTTTATTTTGTGGGATACCTCATGGGTTTTTTTGAAACTCAACAACAAGCCACGGGGGTGTTCCCAGCTCAATTTCAAGAGTCGATGACCGAATATACATATATACTCAAATCATGTATATAGATACAATCCACATTCGTATATATAACCTGCCACTCGATTCCGAGCGTATAGCCGGAGAAAAACCGTGTACTAAAAATAGACAAACAACAAAAAAACATGTCCCTGTATATATGTATACAAGAGAGTGTAGAACAACGTTGCAATTAAATTAATTGCTACGCCAATTTTATCCTCTAAATCTCTCTTCCTAATTTCAATTTATTTCTCTTTTTTTCCTTCGTTTCTCCTCACTATTGATGCTTACTTCACTACAAGCCGATTAACTCACCGTGAAAATGCGTGTCCAATTACAGATTGTCTCGCTTTATCTTCCATTATTATTGAATTTAGTTTCTTCCTTAGAGACATCGATCAAAGATATATGAGAGCTCATATAAATCTTTAACAGATCTTCATGAGAGTTACAAAACGTTGTAGGAAAGATGGATACTTTTGTTAATTTTTTTGCTTCGTGTTCCAATTCATCTCACTTCTTACACTTTCAATTAATCAACAAGGATTCATGGGGCATCGTTAAAACTTTCGTGCTTAATGACATCATTTATATATCCAAAGACATTTACATGCTTGTCTAAAGCATCATTTCACGCGTTCTCTTGTTGAGTCAATTAGTTCGGCTATAACGCGTCGAGGGAAATTATCGAAGCGTGACAAATCAACGAGTTCTGTACATGGAAGATAGATATTATAGTTAATGCGTCCAATATATATGTATATATATATATATA